>JBAMHV010000014.1:23882144-23896693 GCA_037177535.1 Pseudomugil gertrudae
GGGCTTCCCTCCTTAGGCTGCTGCCCCCGCGACCCGACCTCGGATAAGCGGAAGAAAATGGATGGATGGATGGATGTCTTTTTATCCTATCTCTGCCCTCTCCAGTTGGGTCCGGCGATGTAATATATACATTTTTTGAATAAATAAATAATTAAAAAAATAAACAAAGAATTCAGATTATCAAGAGGAGCTTTACATATATACATATATATACTGTATATAAAGCTCCTCTTGACAAAGCATGTTTCCATTATTTCGCCTGCTTTAATGCTGAACAAGTCAAGTTGAAAAATTATTGAAGAATCTTTTAAAGGGAGAGACTAATGAGACCATACTGATTTCAATAAGCACTGAATTTTGCATGTTATTTAACACATTTACCTTAAATTACAAAGCATTTCAGTCCAATTTCATGCTCAAGAATCATTAAATTACTATGTGTGGTTGTACTGGTTGAGTGGCCTATTAGTTTAGAAGTAACTGATAATGACCAGATTTAAGAGATGTCATGGTTGTTTGTTTGTTTGGTAAAACTTGTAATAAATCCTGTGGCTGTGACATGATTAAACCATGTCATCAGGATAAGGAGCTTGGAAGTGGACTCATCCAAATGTCTTGGGATTATTTCAAAGTGTCAACAGAGATTAAGTTTACTAAGCGGATGATAAATCACATTTCTCTGAAATTATTTTGTTTATATTTTTTTTCTTGGGGAGATTAAAATATATCTGTATTGGTTGATATTAGTATTAGAAATTAAGAGTTGGAAAAAATCAGAATATTGAATATGGGTTTTTAAAAAAATGCCAATATTAAAAATACCAGGTTATAGGTGTCCTAACACACTTCCTAATAAACAGCCTGCAGCCAGTCAGAATTGAGTAATAACTCAGACTGTAGTACAACAACAAATGATGATGTTTTGGCCAAGTAATTAGTGTGTTTGGCATTATAAACTTATAAAGTATCAGATGTATTTAAGAAGTTAAACTGAGGGGAAACATGGCATTTGTTGATTAATGAAGCTTCTATTTACATTTTATTTATTGCTAAGTGAATAAACGGTGGGTGTTTCACAGCTGCAACAGAGTTTTTAAGGTCTGTGAACAGCAGCTGAATCATGGACCATGACATGCTGTTTTCAGGTGCTGGTTGTTGAACATTTTCAGATCTCTGATGTTCTCCATGTATGTGCAAGCTTAAACTATGAGCCATTCAGCAATAAGCCATGTTTTCAGCCATAAGACAACCAGGAAAAGGTGCTAACAATCGAGCAAGGATCTGAATGAGTGAAAATCAGTAATAAAGGAAGCAGAAAAGGTCCAAAGGAGCAGCTCCATAACTTTTTTATCACTAAGGATCCATTGTTTTCTGTAAAGATAGCTTAATGAACATGTAAAGGTTTCACATTTACACCAATCACTTCTCTCAAGCCAGTGGTAACACTCCTAAAGACATTGTGGACTGGATTGTTCAAACGCTTTGATAGGGGGAAAAGACCAATAGAAAAGAAAAACAGATTCCTGAGAGTGCTCCCTCTTTATGAAAAACCATTATAGACTGGTTGACTCCAGTGTCCAGGTATTTTATTGGCTTTTTTTTTTTCTTTGGACTGTGGCTTAGATTTGAAATACGGGGCATCGTTGTTACTTATTTTACCTTTAAGTGTCTTTAACAACACTTCAGCATCCCAGCGCTTGTCCTCCACAGTCCCACCCGTATCTGTCCATCTTCCTGAGATCAGTCTCCTCAGTCCTGTTACCAGGACATTTTATTTTGGCACAGCCCAGGAGATTTTCTTTTCCGACTCTAAAGGAGGTTTTTCTTCATGGCTTTGGTTTCTTTCTTTTACAGGTTAAGATGCTGGTTTTCCTCTTGTTATACTTCTGGGGGTGAGCAAGAATGGAGGTATGATGGAGATGAGTGGATCCAAAGCAGGCAGGAGGCAGATGATGCATATTAGACAACTAATGACACTGAAAACATGACATAGCCAGCAAACGCACCAACTGAAACTAACTATAACTACAACTAACTAATGAACCACAACCACGACACTGAAACCGAGGTTATAAACACACAGAATAGAACAAGACACAGGTGGAATGAATGAACTAAATGAAACCAGGGGAAACCAATAAATGGGAACACAAGAAAGCTAAACTGAAACACAACAGACAAAACAGGAAATAAACCAAAATAAAAGAGGAAATACAGAAAAACACAAACCCCGACACCTCTCCACGGTCTTCTCGTGCAGCTCAGCATGGAGGATTGAATCAAAGAGAAGATCTAATCCATTGGTTTCCTTTGGTGGCATTGGTTATAACTAAAGAGTTGTAGATGGAATCCGTAACAAGTTATTAGATTTGGGGGGACAACCTGGACCCAGGACTTTTTAACCTTGGGGAGACAGGGTGATTTTACCATTAGAGCTGCTGACTCCAAAATAATGCCCACACTTATTGGCTTAGTGGAGGTCTGCCCTCCCTGAGTGCTTCTAATTATTTTTATGACTTGGTGTATATTTGACCAACAGGACTAAAGTGAATCATATAATGGATTTATTTGGACTGAACTGGACTGTGCCAGTAAGTGTACCTTGTGGTGATTGTCATGAACTGACTTGGTGAATCAGCAACATGCTCTTCGGCATGCTTCTCCTCCGATGTGCACAGGGGTGGACACTGCAGCATGCGTTACTGAAAGCCTTTATGCTGGCTGACACCATTCAGACAGCATAAAGGATTTTAGAGTTTCCATGCTGCAGCGGGCACCCCTGTGCACAATGGAGACCAAATAAGGATGTACAGGTGAAGACAGGTTTAAATAGTCCAACGAAAACCCAAATTACCATCTACAATGGCTATCAAACTATGTTAGAACAAGAGAGTTGGTCAAAATATGTCTGGAATGATCTATATATATGCCATTCACCACAGTAGTGCTGCTTGTTTGATACTGAGTTTTACAGCATGACACCAACTCAACAGCCAGAGTCCAGAGTTTTTTGTTCTGTTTTTAGCTTTAGGTGCTGTTTAAGAATATAGTAGTTTGTTTTAGCATTGCCAATGAAGCAGAAACATAGAACAGCATGTGGGTTCTTCAGCTCCCGGGCTGCGTGAAGTCCATGCCTCATCATGTTAGCACTGAAGAGACAGACACAATTATCAGTGAGGGAGTCATGCAGTTTAACATATTACAATCAGTTTGTGGATACTTCACACACTGTCCGAGTCCTGAATGAAAAAGCCCTCCATCTTTTATGTAACATTGAAGAGGATGGATGAAGGCCCACTGCAAGAGTCCAGTGGACTCACAATACCCATTTTAAGGAGCAGAAAACAAAAAGTCCTCACTCATGCGTTTCTTGGTGATCAATATGCTAACTCGAGGAATGCTAAAATGTAGGCAGATGCTTGACAAAGATGGATAGATTTGCACCGTCCGTGAAATGTCACTGATTCAGTGGAGGATGTCACCTCAGGATCGCTCGGCTGTGTGATAAGCCTGACACATCAGCTCGGGGTGGAAAGTGGCGTGGCGCCACTCTCTCCCGCTCTCTCTCCCTGTCAGAGCAGACGGATGACAACGACCACCGCTGCTTCAGGTCCGGTGGGACCCAGGTAAAAATGAACACAATTAAAAAAAATGGATGAGTTGCAATCTGTGGATAAAAAGTCAATGTGTGAGGTTTCGGGTGGTTAGCGACGGACCGGTCACAGAAAAACAAAATCATTAATTTCAGGACAGGGATGTCAATCTGGATAGAAAAGAGCTCTGAAACTACATTTTCTAAGTTTGCTTTTGGTTGCAGAAGGGGGATCAGTTGTTAAATGCATGCAACAATAAGTCCACATCCAGACTGACATACGTTATTTTCATTTTCAGCCCATCGGGCTCTCCTTGATCTCTGTGATGATGGGAACAGAGTCTCATTTTCTATATATATATCATTAAAAGGAAATGAAGCTATAAAGTGTGCAACAAAGGTTTTAATTTTACTGGCTTCCTTCAGTATTTGACCCTATGCGAAGCTCGTGCTTCTTTATGCCCCAAGGCAGGTGCTCAGACTCTTCTCTCTATTTGTTGGAGATCAAAGGTCTTTCCCACAACAAGCAGCATTGACAGTGTTTTTTGGCATATACCGGGCCAATCTCTGGGACCTAAGGGAAAGCGAGAGAGCTTTCTAGCCTACTGTTTTCCTCACCGCTCTGTCGGAGAGGCTCATCTCTGGAGACTGCTGGTCAGTTTGTGTGGTCAAAACAAGAGAGTTGCACCAGAGGGGAGATGCCAAACAACAAAATGGTACTTTACACTGACCCAAAGCTTGACCTGTTGTCAGTCTCTCCCTCAACATACCTTTCCAACACTCCCTTTTGGCCGATTTTGAGTGATTGGTTTAGCTTTGTTTTGCCTTTTGTTGTTCCGTTTTCTGACGAGGTAGCAGGGATCATATCTCATGTTGTATCCTAAAGACTTTGATTGTAATCCTGTTGCTTTCCAAAGGCTGACAGAAAACAAAGCACCATCCACCCACAGGATCTGGGGTAACTAATGGCCCGGGTCAAAGTCTGTCCTTTTATTTATAATCCTCAACAGCATGAAATATGAAGGGCTGGATTGAGATGCATAACTTCACCCCCTCTTTTTGAAGCAGGAAGCCCTCAGACACCAAAAATGATGAAAAGCTTTTGCTGAGAGGTAAACTATTAATAGACTCCTCTACCTGAAACTGTCACAGTGATCCCTGCTCTACAGCCCTGCATCCACACCAGGAGCAGCTTCCAGGGACCTGGGAGGGGGCTGCTGAGGATGGACTATCGCATATGCTGAGGTGCACACAGCACCTGCCGTACAGACAGCACTAGTCTGCTGGATGTTTTAGGCATTTTATATTGTGCTGATTCTGGACATATAATCGCAAATCTGTTACAAAAGCCTGCCGTGTTGTTGAGTCAAATAGATAATAAAACAGGAGCGCCTGCATCTTTCATGGCCAGCTAATTAGCCGTTTCCCCCTAAGAAGCACAATCAGAGCTTTTGTGTGTGTCACTGCTGTCTGCTGAATGAATAAAATGCTCGTTTGAAATATTTTGGGGACAACTTTTGGCATGTAAATCAGCCAGCAGTACAGTTATGTCAGAGAAAAAGTCAGTGCCGGCAGCAACAACGTTCTGCAAATGATCATTTATTACCCAACACTATTTTTAAGGGGGGAATGGCAGCCCCTCTTTGTCAAGTCTAACAAGGGAATAGCTTTCAGGTGCTTATACCACTATAACTCATCTCAGTGACCTTTTGAGCAGGAATTAGGGCACTTTCATCCTTGCTCAGGTGCTTGTTGGAGTCCATTAGCATTTTTAAAAAGCACCGCAGAGCGTTAGGAAAAAACAGGGAATCTTTCATTAACAGACCTGCTGAACTTTAGTGTGTTGGGTAAATGATGAAAAATCACCCGATGGCTACAGCTCAGCTGCAGACTTACTTTTAAAGCACAATTGCCAACTTGTAAGTTGAATCATTTGGTTTTTATAACTCTGCCCCTGTGTTTGAACAGTGTTTCGTACAAAAAAAAGCTAAGATGTGCGACAACTTCATGCACACGTAGCAATCATGACTTCATATTTCCATCATTCCAACCGTTCAGTACCTCTGTTATCATTATTCTTCCATTCAGCTTGCTCCTCCTTTAGGGAAATTACGCCGACGACCACCTGATCCCAGTCCTGGTGAAAGCTATTCTACACTTTCTGGTCAAATTAAACATATGACTGAGACTGCTGAGAGAGGCAGAGCCGTCTTCTAACCCATTCTCGATTTTTGAAGTCTCTAAATAATTCATAGATAAAACAAAACACGACAAATACCTTGAGACATGTGCTACCCAGTGAGTTAATCCTACAAAATGAAATAGAACTTTATCTTGGAGCTTAAATTGAAGCAATACCCTGATATTAAAGTGTGAAAGAGAACACAAACACTGCAACAAATTACAAAATGCCAGAGGGACCAACAACAGTATTACAGAAGACAACCAAATACCATTTCATTTCAGAGTGCAGGCCACGCAGCTCAATATTATCATTATTGTCGATAATTTGTAACATGCAAGTTCATTTGAGGTGTATATCAAAGCATGGGGGGGATATTTCACACCCGTGTGTGTTCACTAATAATGCAAAAACAGCAACATGATTTAGTTGAATGAAGATAAACACTTTTGTTTTAGTCGATCCAGCGAGGCGCTCCGGAGTCCTGATGGCCCAGATTGTGTCGGGGTGTCATTCCTGCCGACTGCTCCTCGTTTTGCATTACCAGCATCCTTGTGATCAAGCGCATCCATCTAAAACAGGGTGATATCTGAGTGCAAATATCCTCTTTATAAGGCCATTACTTATTAATCTTTATGTTCTTTGTGAGGCCACTAAGTCATGTCACCTCTATGTCCTCTGAAAGCAAATGGCCCGACACAGTAGATTGAATTACATGTTCCCCTGTTTACTGGAAAAGCAGGTCCTGGAGATAACAAGAAAGGTGATATTTCCAGTAGCCTGCAGCTGTGTGATGTGTCCTGCCAAATCACAGCTGAGGTAGTCCAAGTGGCTTCATGCTGTTTGGAGGAGGGTGAAACTGTAAGAGACACACAGAGGAGATGCAACATAATCCACATAACTAAGCAAAGCTCAGCTTGGATGGGCCCGGTGGTACACTGCCAACCTGTACAGGTGTACCTGCCTCTCACCTGCTAATTGCTAAGATAGGTTTAAGCTTCCCTGCAGCCTGATTTGGACTCAGAGTCGACCCTAGTCATCCTATATATGACCCTGATTCATAATGATAATAGAAAAATATAATTATTTAGCAGTTGTCAGTATTCCTACATGTTCTAAAGGTGCTTTCTGGTACTTATCAAGTCAAAATGGTAAATAGGAATGTGTTCTTAATGTTTTTCTAGTGAAATAAAAGATAGATAAATAAATAAATAAGTTGATTTCTTTATGTACAAAAATGGATAGAAATGAGTGTAAGAAATGTGACAATATAACATTCAAATGAAAATTGGACTGTGTGAGAATACTACATCATATAATTTTCTGTTGTTGTGACTTGGGACAAACTGGACAGGGTGGACCGCATGGTGTCAAATCTGTGCAGATCGGTTGTGAATATTTCATAGAATTAAACCATGTGTCTGAATTTGGTCACATTGACATTAGGAACATAACTGCTTCTTTATCAATAATATTAATAATAGATAAGCAGCTGTGATTATTACATTTAGCAACAAAATGCTAGCTTATAAGACGGATCACAAAGTTCTCCATAATTAATATGATGGGTTAAGTTTGAACTCGGTTTCTTTGTTGCTGCAGGGAGATGCTACTCCAGCCAGCTTGCAGTCTAACTGGGAGCAGGAGTGCCTGCTGTGGTCTTTGAGAGCAACAGTTCTGCTAGTGTTGGTTTCCCTGCTGCAACACACCTGATACACATCAGCCTAATTAGCAGACTTGTGCAGAGCTTGACAACAAACTCTGCACAAGTCTGCCAATTATCTATTGATTGGAGTCAGGTGTGTACATGTTAGCTCTACACATTTAGGTAGGACTGAATTACCATTACGTTACTCATATCACTGGTCCAGATCAAAGTCCAGACTAAGCTTATAAAAGCAGCATTTAGCTTACATGCAAACAAGTGGAAATAACTTTTAAAACCAACTTTAAAACATTTTTTATTCATGCACCAATCAATGCAATCTGCACTGAAACATTTAACTGGTTTTGCTTTTAACCCCTTATGGCCTGATGACGCATGTTTGATACATAGTGTTTCTGATACATTTTGCATCACTTTATGGCAGAAACTTTATTTAATAAATTAGTCAGAAAAATAAATTAGGGTTATGAATTTTAATGTAATTTATTGTTTTTGTGATTTTTGCATATTGTTGTTATTGTTATGCTTCTTTACACAATCGGTAATGCTTTCAACATGTTTTCTAAAGCACTCTGTCCATGAAATGTGCTACACAAATAAATAAGCCTTACCATAGCTACCATAAGTCAACTAGACCACAAGACATTTTCTGTGTAGGAATGAATTACCATCAGCCTCCATAAGTTAATCAGACTACTAGACACATTTTCTGTGGGGTAATGAATTAGTATCAGTTACCATTAGTTATTCAGACTAGCCCTGTTTAAATGGAGGGATGAATTAGCATTAGCTACTGTAGGAATAAAACAGATTTTGAGGGCTGAACAGTTGTTATATATTATATATATATATATATATATATATAGACACAAAGGGCCTGATTTAATGAGTGCACTGGAATGTAGTGTGTTGTGCACACACGGAGCACGTTCTCCTGTGTTGAACACTGTAAGTGTTGAGTGAAGTGTAAGTGTTGCACTTACCTGCTGAGATGCACCAGCATTTCACTGGGATTTTCCTGCCCACTGAAAGTATCTCCCAAAATGTATTTACAGAATTTCCTACTCGTGGTTGTACTTTTTTTATTTACCCCTAACCCCATGTGTAATCCAACACTGAACACATAGCACATGTCTAATTTTTGACTCTGTGTTCCATACAGGAACTATTCCTAACTCCATGTTACTGTATTAATCTGCCATTAATCTAAATAATGGAAGGGCTCCTGGCAAACTTTTACAAGTTCCTTCCTTTTCAGATTGTCTTGGTATACAGCTTTCCTGTGTTATATATGTAAAGATTTACAAAATTCAGCTTCAACCATACAACGTACATGTTTCTTTGTTGAAGATGTCCCCTGTGTTACACCACAGTCCTTTCTATGACCTGCACAGTGGTCAGGTCTGTGACTGTAGGATGTTCAGCCCTGCTGTAATATATGCAAACACTTTCACCAATGTCTGTCTTTATCTGGCTCCTTTGTGTATGCTCTGTAGCAGAATCTGTGGTAATGAGTTTCAGCTGCTAGTGGCTTACAACTCTGTATCCTCTTTCCTGGTCACTGCTTTCCTGACGGTGTCATCTGCTCTTAACTCTGCACATTAACTCACTCTTTCTTTAGGTTCTTTGTCCTTTCAAATACTTGCTGACTTTGTTACATAATATTCATTTAGCTTCTTGATGTTTGTGGTTGTTGTCTAGTAGATTCAGTAAGGTTTTCACTGAAGATCAAGGATGGAGCCGAAGCTGCTCTCAGTAACGTGTTTCATGACAACAGCTGTGTTTCCATTAGTTTTTGCAAAATAAAAACGATATTTGTAAAGTTAGAAAAGCTCCCATTTTTATTTGAACAGTATTTGGCACATAATCTCATCCAGCTGATGAGATTTTATGAGAATTGCAGTTTATTAATTGCTAAAATCTTGTCGTTCCTGTGTGTCCCTGCTGAGTTTGCAGTGGTGCTGTAGTTGGACAGGGTGAGGACATCGTGTGCCTCCAGCAGCCGTGTCCTTGCAGAGGGACACTGGTGCAGGAGGTGGGGAGAATTAAAACCCCTCTTGGCAGAAATTACACTAAAACAAAACTTGTGAATGAATCAGAATTCACTAACTCATGTGTGTTGCATCACTTCTAGATGCTGCGTAAAGCTGCAGCATTTGGTTCTAATATGAGCAAACGGGTTGGAGATCAGGGACATCACTTGTCCTTGGTGGTCATGGGACCATGTTATGTGCCACATGTCTTGTTACAGGTTTCCTCCCGTGGCACCACGTGTCTGGCTGTGGTGCACATAGTTCCGTTTCTCTGCGCTCTGGATTGAGAAAAGGTGTGAGCGACCCCGACCTATCAGCCAGTTCCCTTTGGAAGATTTGCAGCACTTGCAGAGGGACTAGCACAGTGTGGTTCCTCCTGATGCAGCACAGGGAAGTCAGAACTAGCTCAACATCTCATCAACTCTTCATCTCTGAAAATTTGCTCACTCCAGAGTTTTCCATGCGTCATGTCTCCCAGCAGGGACAGACAAAACACTGTGCGTCTTTCCGTATTGGGATGCATTTTATATCCAACCAACACTTCATTTTCTGTATATCTGTGGGGGGAAATATCCTAATCATGGCCTACTGATGAGCACTTAAGCGCCTTTAGTGTCATTTAATTATATGTCTTATTAATTTAGTACTTAATTTGTATGGCTGCATGCTGTACACCTTATTGATTAGCTGCATGAAGTGGCTTTCATAACATGATCTATTTATTTCACAATGACAGAACATATTTAGATGGTTGGTGTTCTTATTAACAACATTTCTGTTGTAAATAAATCCAGATATTTTTTTTATGGTAGAGTATCAATAACTTACTTTTGCAAAATAATTCTAGTGTAAAACATTTTACTTGACAATTTATGTCAAATTTTGTAAACATTTCTCACATTTAACATAATTTGGTGTTATTCTTCTGCCGTTGATGGTGGTGTTTCCTGTTTCTCCCTATTTAGTGATTTTGTGCGTATGCTAGGGACATTCTCCTGCAAAGTTGTGTTTTCATAAGTCCCAAAAGTGAGTATAACTGGTGTATACTGTTTGTTTGTTTGTTTACGTTTTACAGCTTTAGAAGTGAGGCCCCTGGACACCAGCTCTTTTTCCTCTACTCCTCCATGCTTTGTGTGGTCCCAAAAGAGCAACCCATGATACGCGAGATGTGGAACCAGTGGACCAGTATCTTTCTAAACATATATGATCTAAAGCAGCAAAAACCTTATTGGAACGGTGCATAAAACAGAAGGCTGCCAGCAGACATCATACTGGATGCCCAAACAAAGCTTGCTTGTTGAGAAAAAGTTTGACATTTTAAAGAGTCCATGCAGCTATGAATCAAACATTGGTTGATAGGATTTTAAAATCAATGAATTCTGTATTATTATAATTTTACAAAGCATCTTGATTTTTTATAACTGGTGTTGTCTATTAAAGAGCCTATATTATGCTAAATCGACTTTTATGAGCTTTTAACCTTCTGTCAGTGTTAAATGTACCTTAAAACAATCCCCGAAGTAGTTTTATTTTTCATCATTTTGTAGCTTTATTCCTTTGTAAAGAGGGCATAGCTTAGGCAAAGCCAGACCCCATCACCCCGATGTGGCACGGTGGAGACTCCCCCGCCCCCTACCTGAAAACTTTAGCACTTCACCTCCCCCACATCACGGGGTAGGCGGGGGAGACGCGCTCTGTCTGAGGCGACGTCATGCGATGGGCGGGGAAATGTGAGGGTCTCTCTGGCTGCTCAGTGCGGGCGGGAGCGAGAGAAGCTGAGAGTAAGACATAGTAAGCCCAGTTAAGAGACCTCGCAGCAAGAAATGAGTGTTATGTTAAAACTATAGTATGGTGCATGTTGCCAAATGCATCCTATTATCATAAATGTGCATATGATGCACTGTGAAATGGCAGATATAGCATAATATATTACCTTTAAGCTAACTGCATTGCTTTGTCATTGGTTAAAAATTGGGACTAAAAAGTTGCTCATTACGATTACATGTCAGCTCTTCACCATGGAAAATCATCTTCAAACATTTGCTCTGCTCCTAAAACATCCCAATTTTATGAGCTCTTTGTACAGATATGTTTATTAAGGTTGTGTAAAGACAACATCTGTGCAGAGATTTGAGTGAAATGAATGTTGGATCTGCCACCGTTGTTATTGTTTAAGACACATTGTCTTCCAGCTGAAAAACCCAAAGATGAATATTTTTCCTTTGTAACATTACAACATCAAATTGAAGCATTTTAGACAGAAATGGAGGAAAATAGGGATATTTCCTATTTTGGCTTACAAAATATTAAGCAATACATTAGAGAGTTACTGATGAAGATGGATGGACATGTGAAATTCTTTCTGGAAGTCATGGATGGCTAAAGAGGAGAGGCAGCATCCAGCTTGTTATCAGTGGACTGTAGAGAAGCTGCATCTCTGATGGTATTCGTGTTGGTATCCATGACATGGGCAGCTTTTTCATCTGTGAACATTATTTTCCTAAAACTCCAGCAAACTGTCTCCTCACTGCCCAGACATTTACAAACAGGTGTAAAAAAATAAATACATTTAAAAAAAAATATATATATATATATATATATATAAAGGAGGGAGGGGGTGCTACACAATGTTTTTTTCTTGTCCCATATAAAAACACACACACACACAGATGCTGAAGTGCTGAAAATTCCCTAAATGTAATCCAGCTGATGCTCCAGACAGCAGATAACAGTTGATGCTGTAGGTTAAGCACATGGTGTGGTAAATTGAAATTAAATTTAACATGGTAGTATGTGCTGAATAAATAATTGATTCCATGATGGTGTGTTTCCCGCAGATGAGTGAGAGCTCTTTGTGGTTAATAAAGTGTTTTGATCATCACACTGGAGTTGGGGAAACAGGTGCAGATGAAACAACTGGAACACATGGTGGAAGCCAGAAGCTCGGCACACCTGTTCCCTTCCTGCTAAACAGCCTCGCGGTGAATTGTCTCTGGAGCACAAAATAGCTCCCACATCACGCACGCAGTGCACAAAGAACACATTTTTCCAATTCCAATTGCAAAAGATGGAGAACAGACATTTGTCCCTTTTAGGGCCAATAGCAATGGTGATAAATGAAAGCAGGACTCTTTCTCTATGCTGCTGGAAGATCTTAATGCATTTTCCTCTGTGTGTGTAGACAGAGCACTCCACAGGGAGGGAGGAGAGGATAAGTAACTATAGGAGGTGGTAATGGTGTTGGTATCGGTTGGTGTTGTTTGCCCTAGCTGTATTGAAGTGATGTCCCCGAGGAGCCTGGCACAGGGAGCTGGGTTTGTCAACCTTGTCTGGGGGACTTAATATGAAAACAACACTAATGAGAACCATTTCCATTGCTCTGTTTATTTTCAGAGATGCATTGAGCGGGGCATACGCACGGCTCAGTGATCGCACGTTGCATTGCATTCATTATGGGGCCCTGGATGGGCTACTGATACATTACACACAAACACACTTATAATTGCATTTTTTTTTATTGTTCAGTGCTACTTTTAATGCTGCACTGAAGCAAAATGGGCTCCATCTGACCAAACACAATCATAAGCTCGTGCATCTGGCTGGCATCTTTTATCCTTTCAGAAATTCTCACTAAAAGCTCAAATAAATGATAGCACTGCATTTAATAGGCGCTCTAAGACTCTGCAAAAAGCATATCTATAGATTCTATAGTCTCTGCAGAAGAATTCTCTTCATCAATAAATGCCAAGCTTCAGCAGACAAGTATCATTTCCTCAAGCAAAATGAATCCTCTCATGTCCATCTATTCACTCACAGACATGCCATTTTGAAAATCTCTCCAAAGTAACATTACTCTAGAGATTGAAACCACTATTTCATTGAGCAGAAAATTGCTATTGAATTTGGGGCTGAATAATTGGAAGCCATGTTCCAATGCAATGCAGAGAAAAGCCAGAGTTATGTTTTATTGTCACACTCAAACCAATGACATTCTGAAGCTGAGCGGCACAAATGGTATGGGTATTGTGAGACGGGACATTGCTTTCCTTTGTATATGAGCCATATCAAGCAAGGAGTTTGAAGACAACTGGAAAGGATGCAATTCACTTTGAATTGATAGAGGACCATGAATGGCATACAAGAATAAATATCAGCAGTTTAGGGAAAAGATGCAAGCTCTTAGCAGTTTAGTTACATTTCCTGTTTGACAAAGCCCAGCTCTGATATTCATATTTAAAAAATATCTGCTCTCATTGAATATGGAAGAAGGTAGGAGAGTTATTCTTCCAAGCATTTTCTCCTTTGACACGTCCAGATCCTTCATTAAATATGTTTCTACAAAGTGTCCTCGCTGCTGATGACACTCCTCTGCCGCCATCTTTTCAGAAAAAGAAAAATGCTTGTTTTGTTCCTGTTTGGTGTCATTTCTGTTTTGAAGGCTGGTGGCACCATTTCCGTCCCCACCCCTTCTTTCATCCAGTGATCGCCTCGTGAACCCGTTATCCTGTCATTGCTTTAGAGACTCCAAATGACCCTGTGCTTCTGCACAAGACTAATTCATCCTCTCCTGGCCACTGGCAATACTGATGACCACCAGAAAGACACACACATTCAGATGTGAACACACACACACAGGGATGACTGCTGTGCTTGCTGGTGTAATGTGCTTTGTTGTGTGAAGGTATCAATCAGAGAGGAGCAGATTATTAGAGTGTCTGAAAGAGATCAAACAATGTTGCCGTCTGCACCCACACATGGCTGATTTACAGGCAGGCTGATAAAGTACTGCAGCTCTCTGTCAGGGGCTACATGACGGCTCGCCGCGCTCTTAGGATAAATTATTGCAGAGGCCCGCGGTAATGTCTCTCCACCTAGCAACCAGCCGGTCCAGCCGCTACCAGGGGAGCCCTGCCTCGTCTGCCATAATGGCACTGTGTCCAGGGTCAGTAGTTACTGTATCATAGCAGGCTGGGAGGATGTATTACACACACACACACACACATATCTATCTATCTATCTATCTATCTATCTATCTATCTATCTATCTATCTATCTATCTATCTATCTATCTATCTA
>JBAMHV010000014.1:23919224-23930417 GCA_037177535.1 Pseudomugil gertrudae
CTTCCAGCAGGAGGTAAACATTTACTGTTTTAATATGGGTACATTTACTCTGTGTAAGTAACACATCTGGATCCTGACACCTCTGTAGTAATCTCACATGCTTCTGCTTTAAGATTATACACACTGTCCTTTGTGGGGAAGATATTCCTCATTTATTTTAGGTATGCCAAATCAAACAGGAAGTAGAGTAATAGGCTGTTAGGATGGATGTTCATGCTGTGAGCTGTGGCTCGTCAGGCTCATCATGATGATGCAGGAGTTGTTTTTTATGCTTAGTTTTGTGACAAACTGATCATCCTGACACGTCAGCATGTTGCTTTGTGTGTTTTTTTCTGCACACAGTCCAGTTCTTTTTGTTTTGTTTCCATCAGGCTGCTGTTGTAGGGAGATCAGATTGTTTTAAGCGTTCCCTAATTCATGTCACCCTGTGAAAACCTGACACACTGGCGAGGGGAACAGCTCGGAATAGGATCGATACCGGTGTAAATCTGTTGCATCAGAGCACACAGAGCTGCTTACCATTTTAGAGATTCCTCTGGTTTCAACAGATGGCTACGAGCAAGCTAAATATTTTCTTTGTTCACACATGCCTTATCCTAAAACAACAAACAGGATGGAAATCTGATCTTTACACATACAAGCCGTTGTTGTCTGTGTGTGTGTTTGTGTGTGCACATGCATGAGTATGAGCTTAGGCCTGTGTTTACCTTTGCCTGCTTCCAGGCCGCTCACATATTGCTGCCGCATTACTTCTTGTATGATTGAGAAGTTAAAGCCAAATCACTCAATAAATGATTATTTGTTTTTGTTTGTTGTATTTTTCCATTGTGGGTGATTCAGTGAGGATGTGTCAGTATTGGAGAGAGTTTTAGCTGCAGGACTAAAGCCTCTGCTCCTCTTCAGATTGGTCCTGGTGCTGCCACCATAATGTCCACTCAACCTCATGATCCAAGTCATAGCCTGTCCATATTTGCTGTTTGTTTGACCCCATAGGGGCATGAACCCTGGCTGATCCTTCATCTGAGGACAAAGCTTATGTTTGCAGTCACATCATAAATGCCGGCACAGAGACAACAATGGCTGATGAATTTGGTGGGAGCCGGGCACAGTGGACAGCAGACATGGCTCGAAACTTCCAGTGTCATGGAAAGTTTGTAAGACAAAGACCCACGCCTTGGCCAAACAATACGGAGCACTCCCAAAATGAGAGATCGGATTGCAGCGCTCGGTGCAGGGACAGTGTCAGGGAGGGACAGGGCCCTGCCGGGACCACCGGGGTGCAGCGCGGCATGTTTTCATGCAGCAGCTCGGTGACTGTTAGGGCCAGTCAGAGACGGGACACTGCTCCTCCAGGAAGAAAGACGCTTTGTTTTATAGGCTGCCTGAAACTGTGTGAAGGACTGTGGACATCTGCCTCATTAGCATATGTGAATCCACCCCCAGCTATGAATCTGCTGGTGGTCTGATAAAGCGTCATACTGTGACTGAGATTCCACCCCATCTTCTGACACCACTGTGGCTTAGTTTGATAAACCTCCACATCTACAACAATGACTTGTCTTAATAAGAGAAAAACAACCCTGAATATGAGGACATTTAGAATAAAATGTGAAATAATCTGCCCGGACAGGAAGATAAATACACAGTGCTGTAAGATTCCCTAAAATGAACAAAAATGTAGAGATTTAAACGAGCTGTGAAACATCCAAATCCTTTATTTAGTTAAAAAAAGGATGTGAAAAGAAGAGGTGGTAAGTGCTTTGATGAAGCTGACAGACAGGTCGCACAGTTAACGCTCAGACGTGACTTTGATGAGAATTTGCACCACACACACACACACACACAATGTTGAATTGAATAAAACAAGCAGATCATTCTGACTAAAAGATCTATTTATAATAAAATTACAGAAAAAGGAACAGGTAATCATCATTGGTTGTTATTGCAAATAAAACAAAATAAAGATTCTGCATATTTTTGGATATGTTTATTTTATTGACTCATTTTTTTTACTTAGTTGTTTCTGAATCGTTGCTTTTGTCCTGTAGAGAGGTTTAATGAGTCTCTATATATATGTATATATATATATATATATATATATATATATATATATAGTGTGTGTGTATATATCACCTCAAGCATAATTAAACTTATACTTATATATTATACTGTGTAATGCTTAATATTGACCATAATGCAATTAGAATGAAAAATACACCCTAAAAGAATCTTTAACAGGATGTTTGGAGCTTTTTTACATAATAAAGGAGGATGAGTCCTTTACTTGTTAAAAATAATCAATCTTTTTTTTTTATTAAATATAAATAAATACATATTTTTATTGTAAGACTAAATTATTTAGTTTACTGTCAGATTGTTTCACTGGCTTTAACCTTTTCTACTTTAGTGTTTTTCCCTCATTATCACAACTCGTTTTGCAGAGTGTGACTCAGGAAAAGGCCTTTCTGAACTACATAGTTTTGCTTTTTCAGTTGCACAACTGAAGAATGATAAGTTGCTTTTTCATAGTCTAGCTCTCCTGGAGCTTATTGGTGAAATACCTCAGAGTCATTGTGAGGTCATTACAGATGCATCCCACCCGTGCACTCATACTGGCCTGAGGATTAACATTTTCTTTGTTAGGCTAATTGCATTATTGTGGCTTCTTCTTTTTTTTCTAAACCAAGTGGGTAGCAACATGAGTTGATGAATGCACAATCACTTATGGATGAGATTTATTTCCTTCAGATGTAAATCAACTTGTGAGTTTTTTTGTAAGTTTTCATGGTCACAGTTGGTGGAAAGTCTGCAGAGATGATCCATGGCACACAGCCTCTGGTTGTTTCCTGTTATCACATCTTCATGTCAGATTAATTAGTCTGTGAATGATGCTGCATTTCTCTAAAACCATGAGATAAAAATCAAGTGGCAAAGTCCTCCTCAGACAGATATCCTCTATTAAATGGAGCAGGCTCATGTAACCCAACACCTTTGAGGGAATGCACTCAATCAGACCTATTGTTTCTGCTCACATACAGTTGCCTGTGTGAGATAAGCCTGGCCTGGCCACAGTGATAACAACAATGCCCTAAAAGCCAGAATGAAACATGAAGTGTCAACACCTGGGTTTGTGAGCTTCCCACCCAGATCCATGTCGCACCCGGCGTGGAGCAGCTCATCAGGCTGCTGCTTTCTGTCCAGACGTTCAGCGTGGAAACGAAAGGGCCACTTAAATAATATGGCAGAGAGGATGTGAGTCAGGACACGGAGAATGCCGCTCACTGGGCCATTACTCCAGTTGAAAGGAAGAGGAGGAAGTTAGCTTGAAGATTTGTCAGCATCAGATCTCTGCTTTAGAGAGAGAGGGGGGTGCTTTACTGCAAAGGAATGTGAGCAAAGACCTGGGTGATGGGATGGGGATTTTTAGCCAAGCAGGACATTCTTCATGTGAAAGTGCTGAAAATAATTTGAAGCCAAGTTAAATATAAACTGCATCCTGCAGCTTCTTTTATGATGAAACCTTCACAGGTGAGCTTAACTCCTCTTTCTCTCAATCCACAGCCTACAAGCTAATTTCATACCGTGCTGTCCTGTAACAGACCATAAACAACCCAGAAGAAGTATCTGAACCATAATGAACCAGTAAACGTGCTGGTTCAGTGACAGATGCAGTTCTATGCACCATCCTGTTCGCATGGGCATGATCGGACCCAGAACACACCAAACACATCAGATTTTGTGTAAAAAGTTTAAGATGATGGAATTCTCTCTGTGCGATTCTTCTGGAAAGTTCTACATTAACTCTGAACGTAGAAGCAACTTTTCACATTTTCTGTCAGTTTTACCCAAACATGGAAAATCCAGTGTACACCTTTCATGTTTTTATAGTGCTTTGTAATGCAAATAAACCAACAGTGGAAAGACTGGAGGGAAGCAAAGACTAAATGTTTTTCTGGATGATATCCCCATTCTCTGGATTAACTCTGCTCTTTTGCAGCATTGGTTTCTGCAGCTCCACCAGCATCTCAGCCAGACTGATGTCCAGACTTTTACTGGACCACAATGAGACCTCCCCCCATCCCCTCCAGCCTGTTTCTTTCTCCTATGAAAAAAACTCCATCAAACCCTTTATCTTCATCATTAGTCATTATAAAGGTTAAATGCATTTCTCTATCTGGAACATGTTGTCTAAACACTTAAGCTGCAGTAAACGTTGGATTATTGCTGATTAGGTCTGAGAAGGTTGCTGGTTTGAGCTCCGGCTCGGACAGTGGCCTTTCTGTGTGGAGTTTGTATGTTCGTGTTAGTGTGGTAGTTTGAGCGGCCCTGTGATGGACTGGCAACCTGTCCCGGATGTACCCCGCCTCTCGCCCAGCTGACATAGGCTCCCGCTACCCGTCCATCCATCCATTTTCTACCGCTTCTCCCTGAACGGGGTTGCGGGGGGGCTGGAGCCAATCCCAGCTGACATCAGGCAAGAGGCGGGGTACACCCTGGACAGGTCACCAGTCCATCACAGGGCCACTCGAGCTACCCATGACCCTGAATTGGAATAAGCGGTACAGATAAGGGATGGGTTGAGGTCTAAATAGATACCAGAACATTTGGAGCTGAGAACTGGTTTCCTCCCACCAAGATAGAGCTTGAGATAACAAAGGAGACATGAGATGTTTTTCTTATTCTTACTAAACAACTCTGTTTGAGGTAAAAAAAAAAGAGAAAATTAACTAAAAGAAGCTTTGAAACATTTTATTTGTATAATTAGAAAATGCCTGTGATGGACTGGCGACCTGTCCAGGGTGTACCCCGCCTCTCGCCCGATGTCTGGATTTGTGGATTGGCTCCAGCCCCCCACGACCCCGTTTGGGGAATAAGCGGTAGATAATGGATGGATGGATAATTAGAAAATGTATACGATGTTTCTTTGTGAAGAATTTTCTAGTATCTATATATGTGGTATCATGTTCTGGTATCTATTCAGACCTTTATCCATCTCTTCTCTGTAACGCTTATTCCAGTTCAGGGTCATGGGACTCGTTTCTTCCCTTTTTTTTTACCCCTTACTGAAAACATTAGAAACATTTTTCTAACATGGAAATTTGGATGAAATAAATGTTTAAAAGTAGCACTATCAAAAGGTTTTGTCCTGAACATTTACCATGCTAACTGAGGCACGGGGAGGCTGAGATAGAGCTCATGCCCACGTGTGGTCGATTGGAATCTGTCAGCGTTTACATCATTTCATAAGCTTTTAAAAAACAAAAGGACAAACACTGCCTCAGAAATGCAGGAGGGCGTGCTTCCTTTTACCCCATAACTGTAATTTCTGACAAACTTGTTGTTCAGTGCCTAACAATGCTTTATGTATGTCTAGATCAGCAGGTTTAGTCAGAAATCTGCAGAGCAACAGGTACATCAGAAACTGACCTTTTTCTCAGCTAACACACTGTCTGGTTTGTTATCTCATATGCTTCATCAGTGCTGGTGGGAGCCTGCAAACGGGTGCTCATCCTTGACAACTGTGCCCCTCTGGCACCATATCTGCTAGCTGTTAGTTGTTCACTACAACAGCCTCCCCTCCTTTGTCCTTGAAATTGTTTTAATTAGCCCTACGGATGGGGGTGGGGGTTGCAAACATAAGACTGACTCAATAGGATTGACAATATCACATGAGCATGATACCACATGCGTGGAGATGACAGACATGTGCGGAGTAATGAAGCCGAATAAAATAACAGAATCACTGCAAAACTCAATTAATTCAATAAAGGATCATATTTGATAGATATCAGTTTTAAAAAGTGGATGAATATGTTTGTGAATTCTTCGGTGCAGGAGAATAAAAAGGTCACTTCCAGCAACATGTTGCAAAAGCCTGGAACCTGTTATGCTGCTTGCTTAACAAATGCAGTGTAGGCATGTGGACATGTGTGTGGACAGGCATGTGCAGAGGCCGTCCCACCACCAAACCTCAACCCAGACCTCCCAACACACTGCAAAAATGACACCTTGTAAGATATCTCAGAATAAAATCATATTTTCCTGATCACATTCTGTCTCTTTAATTCATTTAAACAATAAGAAAACATCTTTTCAGGGATCCAGATATTTTACAAAGTGTAATGATCTTCCTGCACTGCCAGCTGACTCGTCTCTAGATGAGGGACTGTCCTCATATTAGGATCCTTCATTGTTGCAGTGGGTGGGAGAGACGATTGAAGTTCATATGAATAAAAAATAACCTATTTTAGGATATCACAGCAAAGTTAGAAGCAAAGGAAATGATTAATGAGCTTTTACATTCTGGTCTTATGAAGTTTATCCCTCTCTAAACAGCTTAGCTGGTATTCGATTGTAAGACTTGTTAGATGGGTTTATTTTTGCAGTGCAGCTCTGCCAACATGAGGGGACTGCTGGAAAAGTCCTAACTTAATGCAAGATCCCAGAGGATCATGTGACCTTTAAAAATGTTGCTTTAATCCAACATCCAGGTCTGTTGTCCAGGATCCAGGTCATTTTGTGTTGGAGGATAAATTCAGGGAATATGTGCAGAAAGGCAGCTCCTCTCCTGGAGGAGAAGAAACGCTTGTCAAACAGCCAGTTTCTAAGAATAACAAACTTAGATAGGCTATTTATGTAAATGCTCACACCCCCTTCCAAATTCTGCTCTCCCAAGTCAAATACCCATCCCCCCTCGGGTTCTCCTCCTCCTCCCCTTGCCCCATGGGAGGAGGGGTGGCGGAGAGAGGGAGAGATCCCAAACCATCTGAATCCCTTTTAACTAAAAGTGCCCAGAGAGGAGTAAGGGGCAATTATTCCACCATGATGCATTCCTTTTGCAAAGAGGATAGCATCACTGCTCCCCACGTGGAATGCAAGCTGTGTTATGGGGATTTAAGGCAGCTGACATCCTGAGTCAGAAAACAGGTGCTCGCAAAGGTACACGGCCGTTACCTGGAAATATCCTGGTTTAGTTGTCCCTCCATGTTCAGAGATTATAAACACGTGGAGATATTTTCTGCTCCCAAGTCCGATTCCCTGAGCTTTGATTATGGATCACTTCCATTGTAGGCTGGTTTCCTGCTACTATAAACAGCCTTAATGATGAAAAATACAGCTGTGGACCTTTGAATAGAATAGCCTACAATTAAGTAAGATTAATAACAGTGTGCTGTGATGAAGCCCCTCCTCATCAAGGGTCCCTCGGGCAAAACCTCTGTGAGAAAAACAGTGTTTGTTTGTTTTTACCTGTCATAGTTCTGCTGATTATAAGAAATGTTGGAGACTTCACCTTCTTGTCTGAGTAGTTTTGAGATCCCCGTCGTCTAAAATAAAACCAGCTGTTTGTCAGTCTCAGAATAATATGGTTTATTTCACTTACTCAGATTCTTTTGTGTCCTTATTAACATGGGGAACTCTCTCTTGTGCTGTGGTTGTAAAACAATGTGGGAGCTTCCTCATAACCTCATGGATTGCTCCAGACAAGGAGTGTTAAATGGAGCTCATCATCCGCCACTAATTCTCTCACCATTCCCTCTGAAACTGGACACTGCTGTCGATGTATCATCAGCACCTTTTTTAAGGAAGTGACTGGAGCATGGAGAGCAAAAGCTTCTTTTAAAGAGAAAAATAATGAGCAGAAAACAGATTTCCAGCAGAAATCAGGCCAGTTTTTCCCACACGAGGACTTTCATCTGCTCCATCTCTTCCATGAAACCAAATACATTCTCAGATGTGTGAAGTCACAGTATGTCCAGACAGATTTTACACAGGTTCTTTTCTCTAACCTCCTCACTGACCGAAGGATCCTCAGTGCTGTTTCAGGGAGTACACCAAGATTAGATTGTCATCATGGCATGTTGGATTTTACATAAAGCATGTTTTATGTTTTCATATGCCACGTTAAGACCGTAAAAGCAGCAGGATGTGTTGTGTATGCAGTAATCTGAATGTGAGCATTTTGTGGGTTTCCATTTGCAATCAGAGCTGATCTGCAGCAATCTTTAAAAAAGACAAAAATAAAGTAAAATTACAGTCAAATAAGACTAAATGTGGAATAAAATAAACACAATAAAGAACAATAAAATGAAATAAAGACAAGTTAGCTTTGACCAGTTTAAAGCTAATAAACTGGAGTGCATGGTGTGACCAAAGGGGGGCAGTATAGAGTTCATGCTGGAGAGGCTGTAGTTCAGCAGAAGTGGTGTTGGGACAATAAAAAAAAGAAGTAAATAAATAAACATTAGCTGTGGACATCTACTAAAAGAAAGCAAATGGCTCCTCTTTGGGTTTATCATGCATAAAACTGGGTAAATTGTCCAGTGTTTTCCTGCTCAAACCGGTTCAGACCAGAAGTAGAGTCACATCATCTCAAGCTTCAGTGTGACGCAGTTTGTAAATTTAAACAAACTTCATCTACGTAAAACATTCCCCATCCTGTTGACAATTCAAACTGGTTTGACACCAACAGTCACAAACATACCTGAAAACTTTGCAATGCTTTTTTTTCCCTGTCAAACGCAGACAGACTGGGGTCAGGCTGGGTTTGTTTGGTTCCCCTTCATCTTTTCTGCATTCCAGCTACTGAATGTGGATCCTCATCATCAGTGGAAACGTGGATCATATGAAACAAGCATCTGGAAGAACGTTTCAGCAGGTTTGACAAACCACATGTTTAATAAGTACAAAGAGTAAAGCGACTTCTGGCTGACTCCAGGAGACATCACACCTACACTCACTTTAAAACTCTACATGCTTCTTCAGATTTCTGCTTTTTAAACTCATCATGGTATTTAGTTCACACCTGCAGAGGTAGCGATCCTGTTGGACAGGTGGAGCAACGCCTGAGATTCAGGATTCCTTGATGGAAGAATTGATGCCCAGTTTGGATTAGGTGAGGATCTAGTGAACACATGAGCAGGGGCATCAATTCTCTCGCTTCAGTCCTCCAATCTGGTCTACTTGACTGGTTGGTTTTGTAGTGCACTTGTACTACATCAGCTTTGCGACTGAGGGAAAGGTATTCTATGTTCTACAGGCATAGAAACTTTATGGATAGCGGGCCTGCAGGGTGGGACAGGTTCATCAGAGCTCCAGAAGCTGAAAAGGTGTGAATCATGAAATAAAAAACACGTGTGTAAAACAGGATTTTCCACCCTCGGAGCGGTTGGTGCATGACCATGCCTGGTGTAGGCCCAGTCTACCAGCAATGCAAGTCTTTTTACGGCTCTTTATAAAAGTAGTATGTTTGTTAACATGGGAACCAAATTAAATACCCCATCCTCTTGCTTTCATCACTATCTATAATATTACTCTCATTTTAATTGTTCTTAATTATTTCTTTAATTTGTATTTATAAATTTTTTTAGTTATTCAATTTTTATTTAAAAACGCTGTTCTCTTTATTTCATGTTTATTTTAACTCCTTGTTTCATGTAGAATGTAATTATTTTATTGGTCTTACTTTTAACCGTATTTTATCCCCATAATGTAAGGTTGTATTGCTGTGATACTGGGCTTTACTGAGGAGCTGCTAATCCCATCCCATAACCCTGCACAATGAGAAGAAACATATTCCACTTTATTTTATTCTTGTGTTTTTGTCTTATTTTAGTTTGCTCGGTAAAGATATTTTTACTTCAATAATAAATGTAATGTATAATATGAAAGAAGCTGGGCTGAGTGCAGTATTTCTAAGGGATTATTATTCTACAGGGTTAATGTGAGGGGATCATTTTGGTGGGTTACCTGTGCTCAGCAGTCATACTTCCTGCTAAACATCTGATAACTGGTTGATGGTTTTACTTGTCTTGTGTTTATGGTACGAGTGATGTTTAAAGCTTTTATTTTTTAGTTTTAATATATTGTATTATAATCTTTAAAATCTTTAAATTGAAGTTTGTTAGTTATTGTTTAGATGGCTGTAGGAGTTACCAGACACTCAAAATTCTTGTAATTTCCACATGTCTTCTGACTAAAACCATGAATTGTCCTGATGGATGTTGTAGTCGGGGATATATCTGTTGACTAGCCACTCCCGCTAGCTTCTGTCTCAACTTGGCCACCTCATTAAAGCATTTACGGATACGGCCCTATTGTTAAATGTCCACTGGTCATTACAGAGTTGGACACATGAAGCGACAGGGACACACGTCTGTCCTGCTTAGTATGAAATAAGATACAGAACTGCAGCTCATCTGCATCAAACAGAGTTTCCTATATTTGATGTTTTTTTGTGATGAAGAACCAGAACAACCAGAAACAAGCACCTTTTAAACTAAAATTGTGTCAAGTTAAATCTTATTTACTCTGAACAGACTGTGTGTGTTTGGATATTATGTTAACATGTCAGCTGCTTTAGCACAATGTTAACCGTACTGTGGAAGCATTCTCATTGTCTTTCCGGTTGGTAATTTAATAATTATAATCTTCAAACGTGCCTCAGCTCCCTCAGGTTTTAAAGCTGAATCAGAGAGCATGGCCAGAGATCTGTACTGTGTTTGTCAAACCAAACTCTTCAATGTCTGTATCGTGTTAGTAGCCAGATTCTGAGCAGTCAGCTAAATGCATGAATGAGATAAGTCCAGAGCCTTTCATCCTCTGGACGTTTGGACAGAGATGCAGACAGGTCAGGGTTAATGACAGCCTGTCATTGCACCTTTAATGTACTATGTGTTGAGTAAAGGCTCTTTACTCATCCACACAGAAAAAAGGCTCAGACGTACTGAATGAAGGATTTTATTATTTAAATTTAAATAAAGAGCTAATTATTAAAAAAAACACTGATTTAGACAGCTGTTGCTAGTCCACACTGTCCAGATTTCCTTCAGAGGAAGACTGACTGTAAGGAAATACTTACTAAAGACAGAAGAATGTGCTTTAATTTGTCAAAGAGATCTGAGCTGACAACTTTAGTAAAGTCCACTATAACAACCTTTCAGGGCCCCTGACCCAGGGAGGGAGTGACCCCTGACCTTATTTGGGCCTCTTTTATGAGGACTTTTTTTGGCTCCAGCCAGATGGCTAAACTATCAAAGGGTTTTTTATGAGAAAAATCTGCAGGCAGGAGCGGAGTAGTATATTTATCTCATTGTGTGTAGAGTGAGGCTTTGTAGCTTCCGACTTGGTGGGTCACAAAGGGATGGATGTACAGAAGATTGAGACACTTCTGAATCTTATGCCACATACCCCCCC
>JBAMHV010000014.1:23941667-23955424 GCA_037177535.1 Pseudomugil gertrudae
TGTCAGGAAGACTGCAGATTTCAGCAGGACCATGCTGAACCACATCCTGCATCCATCACAACAGCATGGCTTCACAGGAGAAGAGTCCAGATGCTGAACTGGTCCAGAACTTTCACCAGTACAGAACATCTGGACCATCATGAAAGCAGAAAGCCAGTAATGAAGATCCAGAACGGTTGAGCATAGAAACCTACATCAAACCAGAACTTGACAACATTACTCTCCTAAGACTCCAGCAGCTGGTTTCCTCACTTCCCAGATGTTTACAGACAGATGTTTAAAAAAGAGACTACACAATGCTACACGTCATCATTGAGCTGTGTTGCTGCCACCAGATTCACACAGGCAGCACATCTGCATGAAATGATAAAACATCTCAGTTAAACATCTGATATGCTGTTTATATGCTGTTGATAATAAAATATTGGTTGAGGAGATTTTGCCTGTATTCGCATTTTAAACAGAAACTAAATATTTTTTGGAAATAAGTTGTAATAAGCTGAATGCGTTCAGCTGGATGAAAATAAAACAATAATGTGTAAACGATGACGTCACCATTCATCTTAATTAAAGTAATGGTGGAGCTTGTGATGCTTGTAGAAGTTTGTGTCGGTCAGAGTAGTCTCTCCCCGCTGTTACAGTACATGTTTGATGAAGGAGGAACTGAGCAGAAGGTGGATGTTAGTGACCCTGCCTCCATCCTGCAGGCCGGCCACTGGCGTGCCTCCTCCCGCCCCCTTCTGCCGCTGCGCTCCGCTCATCAATAGGGACACATTTGAATAATGTGTGAGCACTTGGACCGGAGCCAATCAGCTGTCAGAGGCCTGTGATAAATCGCAATGCATTATCGATAATAATAATTACGTTGACATGCGCATTTCTACTTGAGGGCTAATTTTCTGAGCCGAAGAATTTGGAGAAGAAGGGGAGGAAAAGTGTCCTGATGGTCGCAGCATGTCGAGGCGCAAACAAGCAAAACCGCAGCACATCAACTCCGACGAGCCCGGTTCGGTCCAGCCTGGTGAGTTCGCCTGCAGGTTGTGTATGTGAGCTGGGAGTGGGCTTTGGTCCTGTTTCACTCGGATAAACTTAGAATCTATTCTGGACTCATACAGGTGCTGCTGCGCGAGACTCGCCTCAGAAAGCCACACTGTAACGTTTCTCCTTTCTGCCTGTTTTTCACGTTAAACCGAACTTTTCCTCACTGAAAGAGGTTGTTTTGCATGTTGGACGTCGTTCTGAGAACGCAAATGGACCCAGAAAACTTGTTCCGGACCGGTTCTGCTGTTTTATTCCGCCGTGTTTGTGAAGAATTACCTGGGAAGTTTGTGGGACAGAAAATGGTCTCAGTCCGATTGAAAAATCCAAGAACGGAACCGGTTTTTCCTACTTTGGATCCATGCGTCCGTCGCTCACTGGGTTTAGTTCTGCTGAAACGTTTTATTTGGGTGGAAATGGGAGCGCGTGCTTCTTCCTGATTTTCTCTTTTTAAGTCTTTTTTTGTGTTATAATTTAGCTAAAGAAGAGTTTGTGAGTGAAATGTGGATTATTTGGGTGTGTTTGGGAGTTATTTCGCCTCCAAACTGAAATGTGAAACAAAAGGTTTCCAGAAAAGTTTCTGAAATGTGAGTGTGGGGTAAGCTGACCTAAAGGCAATAAATCCCCCAGTTTAATGCATGACTGTTTCCTTTAGTACATGTGTGTAGAGGTGGGGGATGGAGCAGGCTGCTGGTGAGACTGGGTGGGGGTGCGTGCGTCCTGCTGCCATATGAGAGCGGTGTTCACCTTCTCATTAAGAAAAGTTGGGGATAAAAAGTCTTGGATGAGCTGGAATTCTTTCTGATTTATCTGCTGTTTGGGGTATTTACGCGAATGAGTAATGAGGCGCGCGCGTGTGTGTTAATGTAGCGCGAGCATGTTAAATGTTAAGTCTGACCTCGTGTCATATCTGTGGAAAGATGATCGGATACAGGTCATGCGCCGTCAAGTGGTAAATGAATGTTTTGCCTCTTGGATTTCTGTAAAAAGGATCCTGGCTGTTTTTTTGTTTATTAAAAAACAAGTAATGCAACATGTTCTGAGATATCTGGTTGCATCTCGCGCGCGTGTGTTTCCCCTTTTCAGAGATAAGACTGCGTAAAAGGCAGAAGCAGACTGGATACAATAATGCAGTTTATGACTTTTTCTCTCTTTGACACCGCTTCAGTGCCTCCTGGTGAGTAATTAACAAGGCCAAAAGTTTCCCTGGCCAAATGCAAACAGGTGGTCTGCCCCCTTCTCTCCCAGGCATTTGCATTTAACAATACACCCAGTTGTGAAATGGCCTCTTGGTTAGCAGACAATTTAAAATGCACACTTGTAGCACTTTCATCCTTTCACAGGCTGTGAAAATGTGGCCAGCTAATTGCATTGTAAATGTAGACTTGTTGGTTTGTTTTTCCTAATCTGGCTATTTTAGTGTATAAGTTTAATTCTTATGGGACAAAGTTTTTCATTTTTATTAGAATGTTATTTGTGTGAAGTCTGATAGAAGCAGCTGTATCCCTGCGTGGCACAAAAATGTGTCTGCTCATTGTTTTCTACTGTTTTTCTTTAATATGTAGAAATGCAGTAATTGAATCTCTAGATTGCAACTCTTTTGTCTTTTTGTTATGAGGTGTATGAAAGGTTGATGGCTGCCCTCTGCTGGACATATTTAAGGGTTTCAAAACTGCAGTGACCCCTTGAAAGGGGCCACAAGTAAAAGAAGCGTACAAAGTTGACTAAATATCAGACAATGTCTGTAGGAGCTGAATCAGTCCTCATAAATGGAAAAAAAATGTCATAATCAACAATAAGGTAAAAGAAAAGAAGATAATTGTTTTTCCTAAAAAACAGCCTGGCAGAAGTTTTAGGCAAAATGTGAATGTCCAGGAAGGATTTTAGTTGCTGATTGTGATCAATGACATCTTTATTCATGGTGTTATTCTCTGTAAGAGGGGAGTTATAATATTCTTTTTTGGGTTGGTTAAATATAAATGTTGTGTTCTCTGCTTTAAGGGACTCCTCGGGATGATCCAGCTGACGAGTACGATGTGAAGAGGCTGAGAATGGACGACACCAGAGTTTGCAACAAGTGTTGCGCTGAATACTTTGATGAAGCCGAATTTCTCGAGCATGAAAAAAATTGCACTAAAAGTCAGCAGGTGGTCATCATGAAGGAGGGAGATGGAAGTGACGTGCCGGAGGAAATTTCCCAGGGTTCTCCTGAGGGCCTAAACAGCGATCCCGACGATAGTCAGTCCAGTAATCATTCCAATACAGACCAGCTGGAGAGGATGGAGGAAGAGTCCAGCATGAACGCGGAGGACTCAGGGAACCAGGATCAGGGAGAAATGTCTGCCGGTTCTGAGCTGGCTTTCCAACCTTCACCCAAAATGCAGGACTCAAACGTCACACTAGAAACCATGGCTGACACTAAAGTGGCCGTCTCCCAGCATTCTTCGAATACCTTAGTGACGTCGCCACAGGAAGCACTGCAGGCCATCCCCGTCATCCTGGAGCAGCTGGTGTGTCTGCAGCAGCAGCAGCTACAGCAGATCCAGCTCACGGAGCAGATCAGAATCCAGGTAGCCATGATGACCCCGCCAGGTCTGCAGTCATCCGTAGGGGCAGCCATGGACCCTCTGAAAGCACTCGGTGCACATCTGTCTCAGCAGCTGTCTGCTGCAGCAGCTCTGATTGGGAAAAGGACCGGAAGTCAGAGTCTGTCCATGGAAACCATAAAACAAGGTAAACTTCCTCTCCCCGCTGGTATCGCTGCCTCTCTGGGATCAGCACCTTCTAAATCGGACATTTTGAAGAGCGTTCCAGATCTAAGCAGCCGTCTACCAGCTCTGCTGCCCCAGTCTCCGGCCATCCTGGGCTTCCCCAGCTCCTTTAATGGGATCCAAGCAGGAATCGAGTCCTCTAAAAAACTGAAGACCAAGATGCTGACCCTCCCACCGGAATCAAAGAATGTAGAATCTCTGTACAAGCACAAGTGTAAATACTGTGGGAAGACGTTTGGGAATGACAGTGCCCTGCAGATTCACCTGCGCTCCCACACGGGCGAGAGGCCTTTCAAGTGCAACATCTGTGGAAACCGCTTCACTACTAAAGGAAACCTCAAAGTCCACTTCCAGAGGCACAAAGACAAATATCCTAACATCAGCATGAATCCTCATCCTGTACCGGAGCACCTTGACAATATTCCCACCAGCAGTGGCATTCCCTTTGGAATGTCTGTGCCTATAGAGGAGTCCAATCTGACTGAAATAAAACCCATCCTGGGCCATCCTGTACCTGGCTTCAACCCACCCTCCTTGTCGGGATTTAAAAGTTTTGATGCATACGGGAGTGACTCGTTTTCCCAAAGGCCCTCTCCGTCTACAAGTGATGGTTCCCCGTCTGTCTCTGTGTTTGGTCAAGAATCTGGGCTGGATCCCAATCAGAAGGATTCTAAAGAACTTCTTGGCACGCTGCACCACATGAATGGCAGCATCCTTCCAGGAGAAGGCAGCTCTGGCACTGCTAAGCTCCAGCAGATGGTGGACGGCCTGGAAAAAAGGACAGATGATCCCAACGAGTGTGTGATCTGCCACAGGGTGCTCAGCTGCCAGAGCTCGCTGAAGATGCATTACCGCACGCACACCGGAGAGCGGCCCTACAAGTGCAAAATCTGTGGCCGTGCCTTCTCCACCAAGGGCAACCTCAAGGCTCATTACGGGGTGCATAGAGCCAATACTCCTCTGAAAATGCAGCATTCCTGTCCCATCTGCCAGAAGAAGTTTACCAACGCCGTGGTTCTGCAGCAGCACATCCGCATGCACATGGGGGGGCAGATACCCAACACCCCCATGCCAGAAACCCAGTTTGAAGCAGGAGAAGCGATAGAGCCGTCTCTATCAGAGGACAAGAACATGGATGTGAATGGGTTTGATGCAAGTATGGAAGATCACGAGACAGAGCTGAACTCCCAGAAGCCCAACGATTCTTCAAATTCCCTCTTACCTGCCTCTGAGGAGCCACAGAAGCTGGTGCCCCCCCCTGTGTTTTCCAGCCTGGAAGTCCTTAAGAATCTCACCTCTGCCCTTGCACTGAAAAGACAGAGTAGCACTGCTTCAGAGAGTGAGGGGACGTCCAAAGAGTCCCCACTTGAAAACCATAACGGTCGCAGTCCCGCCATTTCCGACTCCGCCACGTCCTTTCACTCCTCCTCCCCAGTGAACGTTGGAACCAGGTCCCCCGAGTCAGCTGGGGATGAATTCGTCCGCAGTGGGCCGAAACAGGACTTTGATGGCACACAAGAAAGCAGCGAGTCTGGTGGAGCTCTGGACCTCACAGCTTCCAGCAGCTTCACCCCGAAGGTGATCAAAGATGAACCAGGAGTGCTGTTCACAAACGGAGACTACGGTGAGTTCAATGGCTGAGAAAAATCTGTCAGAAGAAAATCCATAAGTCTTTTTTTTTTTTTTAATCCACTTCCTGTATCGGCAGCTCCCAGCACCATCCCTTTCATGAAGATCCCATCGAGCCTGGGCAGCATGGAGATGAAGATTCCTTCGGAGAATCCGTTGGGTCCTCACGGGCTGTTCAGCTCCCACATGCCTCAGGGAACGGCCATGTCCTCCTCCATGTCTGCTGCACCGCGCAGGTCCACCAAACAGCACACGTGCAACGCCTGTGGCAAGAACTTCTCCTCCGCCAGCGCCCTGCAGATTCACGAGCGTACGCACACAGGCGAGAAACCTTTTGCCTGCAACATCTGTGGTCGTGCTTTCACCACCAAGGGAAACCTGAAGGTGTGTCTCCCCACCTCGCATCCTCCTCTTCGGTGTGTTTGTTCGGGAACTGATGGTGTGGTTTTTGTCTTTTAGGTCCACATCGGCACTCACATGTGGAACAACACGTCGCGCCGCGGCCAGCGCCTGTCTCTGGATAACCCCATGGCGCTGATGGCCATGAACTCTGAAGCCAAGATGCTGCCGGACATCATGCAGGCGCCCAAAGAGCTGCCCGCGCCCCCTATGAACTTCGACCCATCTCTGTGGAACCAATACACCGCTGCCGCCTTTAGCAGTGGCCTGACTATGAAGACCAATGAAATTTCTGTCATCCAGGGAGGTGGCATCCCGCTCCCCGGGAGCCCTGCCGGCGGGCCTCTGATCGGATCCACCGGGGGTCTCATGAAGATGGACGGATCCCACTCGGGTTTACCCGCTGCTGTGGCTGAAAGCGAGAAGAACAGCTCCGACGGCGTGCCCAAAGCGCAGTTCCATCATTTCATGGAGGAGGGTAAAATCGCAGTTAACTGAGGTTGTGGTTGTCCTCTCCTCCTCAGGTGGTGAATGTTTCAGATGAGGTACAATCACATGTCCAGAAGAAAACGACTCGAATCGATTCTCAAGTGTTGTTTAGTTGAACTTGATTATAACTACTGTAGTTGTATTTTTATTTTATATGAATATATATGCGGGTATTTTTTTCTGTGACTTTTTGTTTTGCTGTCTATCCAGAAGTTTGAATGTATAAATTACTTGAAACTTTAATTCAAACTGTCTCCTCGATGACTTTGAAGGATTTTCACTTGACTTGGAAAAAGGTTTCAGGGCACCGGTCTCAGCGGTCCGACTCGGTTTCAAGGATAAACTGTAGAAGTCCAAAGACTACTTTCCCTCCTGCTGTGTGCCATAGCTTTTATGACATTGTACATGTACAAGATAGTGGTGAATGTCATCTTTTTGTCTCATTTTGAAAGTTCATGATCGTTCAGATTGTTCCACTGTCAGTTAAGATTGTGTGTGTGTGTGTGTGAAGTTTTTCCTGATCTGAATGAACTGTGCTGCATTCATGGCACCATCAGGGTTTTTTTTTTTTTTTTTTAAACAAAATTTCTGCTGGACTGGTTTGATTTCTCATGTCAGATTTCCTGTTTTCCTGTTCGTTCTCCTGGTTTGCCACATGTCGTCGTTAGCTGACTTCAGAGAGCTGTCTCATGCTTCATGTTCCCAGGCTGCACTTTATTTCAGCTTTAGTTGCATTTCCATTTCAGAACTGCTCTAAACATGGACAGGACGAGTCCGACAACTGTTCTTTTCTACTGAACACTATTCAGATTGCTCTGTATTGTTTGGGTGGGAGGGGTTGTTTGTGATGTTTGCTTGGTTATCTCATCAACTCGTAGCAGCATTAATTTATTTTGATACACAAAATGAGTTTAGGGGGTTAGTTTCTACCTCGTTTAGATTTTAGTTGTCCCTCTCGTGCCCCTTGTACTCAATGCAATGTTCTGTATGTTTCTCTGGTACATTCTTTTTCTTTTCCTCTTGAGTAAGCTATGAGTTTTCATTCTCACCCTGCTGAGTTGAACAGTAATGAATGTATCACTGGACACTTTGCACAACTCAGACTGGTCCGAGGACTGTGTAGGCTCCTGCTGTTCATTCCTTATCAATATGCATTTGCCAAGTTGTGCCTTTCTTTAGCAAACCATGTCAAAAACTGCTTTCAAGTTGTCTCCACAGTTCACCAGAGGTTGAGCCAATTTGATCTGTTTACAGTGTAAATGTCTGTCCTTTTTTTTCACAAGTTCTTTCAGCTCAATGTTTTCTGATTTTTGACAAATAAAATCAGGGTAACTTTTTCAGATGGTGTTCTGTCTCCTGTTCTTCAGTTTCCAGTTGCGCCACATCTAACGTAAGCTTTTTTTCTGCAGAAACGGATACAGATTCACCTTCAGATGACTCCAGTCTAATCATTTTCTGCTCTCATTTTCCACCAGGAGCCATTAATCCTGTAGCATTTTGCATTCTCAACGTAAAACTATTTGCATCCACTCTGTCAAATCGTGCCCATGATCCATTTTAGGTCTGTTACGTCCTTCACAATTTTGACATGATGTCATACTTTGCATAATTGTCATTGTAAGAAGTAGAATAGCCCTGCAGGCAAACGTTGATGAAGAGGAGAAGCTTGTAAAGTAATGGGAAATGTTTTCAGGCTCAGCCTTTTACTTTCAGATGAATTGTTTGGTTAGATTGTGTCATGGCCAATGTGCACAGCTGAGTATTACAAACTACACGGATGTATGAGATGCCACTCATAAAGAATAAGCAGGTTTCATGCATAGCTGAAACACTGGACAGGATGCCCTGATGAAAGCGAACACTGATTTTCATAGTGGTGGTTGCCACAAATCATAATAACGACTGCTGGGCCTCAGCCAATGTCACAGACTGAGGTCAAAGTTGTGGCATGCAAATTGAATTATTGTTGAAAATACTCATTATACAAATAAAACATTTTGCTACAGTAGTGTACTATCACCCATCTGTGTATGTGTGTGTGTGTGTGTGTGTTTCATTTGCCTTAAAGCGAGTTTGCAGCCGTTTCCAGAAAACATTGTTTTCTATATTAGCAGTTCATTCAGCTGTAATATTGGCAGATGTAGACTGAAAGGTGTCCTGCTTAGTCAACCACACATATACATGATTTACTGTCCAGTCAGGACCAAGTCCATCCTGCACACAACTCAGACCCAGACCTACCTGAACCAGCTGGTGGCTTCATGTGCGACCTTCTGAAGTACTCTTCACCAAAAGTTACACTGATTTGTCAGGGTGCTTTAAACATTTGACTGCTTTGCCACTCAGTTTTAGTCCAGTCTGTAGAAACAGGAACAAATCCAGCAAAGACCTGAACCAGGACCCGAGAGAAGCATCTGGATTTTTGGTTCTTTCATTGACTGAAGCCTCATCAGAAATGTTATCTATGTCATGAAACTATTCCTACTGAAGGGAAACAGGCAGAAACCTGTGCAAGAACTGCAATGAAATTCAGTCGCAACAGGTCTGATGGGAGGAGAGGATCCTTCCAGAGCCCAGACTTCACTGTGACTGAAACGGCACAGAATGATCCGGACAGATAACGGAAGGCAGATACAGTATAGCCAAAGACGAGTTTAGTAAAATCTTTTGATAAGTCCAGAGAGCCATTCCCCGCTATTTGAACTTTCAGGAAAAATGGCTTAGGGCCTTTAGACTAGGATGAAGAAGAATATTCACTTTAAGATCCCAAGAACTGGACTGCATCCTAAACTGGATTAAAGTTCAGTGTTTTAATGATGATGTTTGGGTGATGAGGATGGAAAAGTTACATTTAGTGTAACATGCTACAAAATGAGGTCTCGGATAGGGGGTAGGGGGGTGTGAACTGGGAAAAAGTCTATTTGGTTCATCCCTCTTTAACTGTCTGTATTAAAACCACTCTAAATATGTTTCTGCTTCATTTGATCAAAATCAGTGTTATAATGCTATAAATCATCGTCTAATAGACCTAGTGGCAGAAAAGCATCTTCACTTTATTTTGGGAGCACAATTTTGGAGCCTAACAAATAACTAAAAGGCTCAATGAGTCATAGTTTATTTAGAAAGCTTTCCTAATTAAAGAGACTTAGGAAGTGAGGTATGACGTCATATGGTTGCGTCCTCGCAGGAGACTGCTGAACGGACCGGAGTGAGTGACAGCTGGAAGCCCCGCCCCGAATCGCTTCAGCCGGCCTGACTTACTGCCTCCACCCGCCGCCGCTGCCGGGGCTGCAGGAATGGCCGATAATATCCCGCTCCAACCCGTTCGGCGACCGAAAAGACACGACAGTAAACACAGGAACGGGTAAGACCACCAGGCAGTACCGTGAATTTAATTAGGACCAGTTTGTTCGTGTTTCCGCTCGTCGGTTCCTCCTGACGCCAAAGTGGTCGTTACATTGTTTACAGAAGCGCGTGTACGGTGTTGTAAACAAGCTAACATCACCGTCCGGGTTTGTTTTTTAAATAAACAAGTTCTTTATAATATGAAAGACGCAAACATATGTGAGTGTTTAGGAAGCTAACGTTAGCAGGACTCCAGGAGGAGACATCCTGGTTCCTGGGTGCAGTTGGAACAAGTGCATCTCACGCCCATGTCAATATTTGTCACGTTATCACAAACCCAGTCCGTCTCAGTTCTGCAGAACCGGTTCCGATAAGGCAGAGTCCGAATATGTACCCACTAACAGCTCCATGGTGGCAGGCCTCTTCGTGGATGATGGAGAGACAGGACAGACGGACACTGGTTTGAGAGGCTGCCATAATGGTGACGTCACTGCACGAGGGCGGACAGATAAGAAAAACTGAGAGTAAATAAAGATAAACAAGTCAAATCAAAGCAAACACAAAGACCCGAGAGCCTAATAAATAATGTATAAAAAGATCATTAACGTAAGTTGGACGTGCTTAGGCTAAAAAATAAATTACTATTTAGATCATTTAAATAAAATACAAAGACTTGAGAGCTACAAATAAATAGATAAATAAAATATAAAGATATGAGCTAAATGACAGAAATAAATAAACAAATACCTAAATAAAATAAAAGGCATGGAAATTTGAAAAAAAATTAAACAAATACTTAAATACAATATTATGCAAGGACCTTTTTTTATTAAATACATTTAAATGAAATACAAAGACCTAAAAGCAAGAAAAACAGAAGAAAAGCTAAGTTATATTTTACATTATAAAATGTTATATCCATTAAATTAATACATTATATTATATATTGATATAAGCACATGAGAATCAATGTAAGTTAGACTTAACTTTAATATATTTGTAAAAAAATAACATTATTCTCAATTAATTAAGTAGTTAATTAATATAATATTATATCTATATAAAAAATGTAATAACTTAATCAGTTGTTTTCAGGGAGAACAACAGTCCAGATTGTTAATTAATTCTAATAATCCTTGTAAAATCTCTGGTGTACTGTTTTCTTAACATCAGCTGTAACTCCACATCTAACATCAGAGGACAACAATGAAGCAAATAAAGCAAATGAAGAGCCCTTCATTTGATTTATTCCCCAGTAAAAATGTGTCTGACTTGGAAGACCACTTTGTTACTGTGATTTTTGTTTGAACATGTGAAGCTTATGACGTGGATGAGGAGTTTTAGATATATATTTAAAAGGTTACCCATTAATCTGACGGGGACTCTTTGCAGGTCAGAAATGTTTTGTGTTGGTGGAGATGACAGGGTCCTCCTCTGATGAGGTTAATTTTTATTCTGTGTGACATGGTCAGTTTAGACTTTTTGGTCATGAACCTTAACTTTTGTTTGTTTTGTGTGTGTGTGGCTGCAATAAGCAACATATTAACATTGGCTGATTTGTAATCATCTGTTTCTCAGTTACAATTCTGACCCAAACAGTGCGATCAACATCTCTGATTGTTTTGTTTTTGCAGGTGCTGCCCATGGTCAAGATGCTGTGGTATGGGGGACCTCCGTCCCCGCACCGTATGGCTCGGCCACCCAGAAAAAAGGGAGCAGAGGTACCCGAAGAATGTCATTAACAACCAGAAGTACAACTTCTTCACCTTCCTTCCTGGGGTCAGTGTTGGTCACCAGTCATTCTGTTTAACCCAACCAGCTACTTGTCAGGCTTGTTGGCTACAAAACCAGAGAATCACTACACTCTTATTAATATTTTTAGACCTTCTTCTGTAGACTTGCTCTGATGAAATCATTGAAGCATGGATTTCTGTGCTGACTCAAAGGTGAAACTAATAGTTATTTTCAGGGTTTGGATAACCCTGCAGGTAATTGATTAACCTGTAGATGATCAGTAAATGCTTCAGTCCTGTTACAGTTCCACTCTGATCATCGTTGCTTTAAAGATTATTGCATTTGCGACCGGTTTAGAAATAAATGTTTACCGAGTCTACAATTATGATTGTTGCCTGGTATGGTACTTCATTCCCATTTCTTTCCCATTGGCTTTCCACTGGTGACATGTAGGTATTGGAAGGGATGTTTGTAATGTACTGCTCACAGCAGAACTGTCCTAGGTTTTATCCTGTTATTAACCAGCTTACCGGCCTAAATGCTTCATTCTGACTGAGTCGTGTGCTTTGATAAAACAAAGTTAATGTAACTATCAACATAAAACCATTTTCATTTGCTCTTTTTAAGCGGGGAGAAATTACATGCACCATGGTATTTCACCAGCGTGTTTCATTAATGGCATGATGATAGATAGATAGAATTTATTGTAGACTCGTGGTCTATGGTAAAAACAAATAGACAGACAATATGTTACAATTTAAGCCTAAAATAACAACAATAAAAAAAAGAGATCTCGGGTTAGACTACATTGTAATTTGACTGGTAGTTTGTGGTGGTTTCAGCCCTGGTTCTGAGCGTTTTGTTGTCCTGAGAGCACTGGGCATGGAGGTGGTTCTTCTGGGTGTGGGGAAGGCTTTAACACTGTGTAAACACTACTCTGTGTGTGTGTGGAGGTAGCAGTAGTGTGTATATAATGGTAATCAGTTGTTTGATGTGCTGACTGAGTTTTCAGGTGGATGTGAGCTCACAAACCTGTGACCTAAGACCTGATGTGGAGGATATGTCGTCATCAAAGTAAGGAGGTCCAGCTGTGGTCCTCATGATGCCTCAGTCCTGCAGGTTTTCAGTGTTTCCCTGCTCCAGCACCTGTCTCAAATGAATGACTCTTTATACAGAAATGTATAAACTGTACAAGCCTATAGAGGTAAATATTTAATAAGTCTCCTATGTTGAAGCAGGGAAAGATTAAAAACCTGCAGGATTGTGACCCTCAAGGATCAACTTTTTATTTTCATATACAGTATTTGATTAATTTCAGTAAAATCTGATTGTATTTTGGATACCGCTGCAAATAAAAAGTAAACTTATTCATGTATTGTTGACAAGCAGCTGGCCTTTAACATGAGTTAATCCTCTCTGAATCCCGCCTGATGGTGGATAGGCGTGACAGATTTACATTAGGACATGTGGAATTGTCATCACTCAGCTGGGTTTTTGATTGTGGCATTTTCCCTCCCTGATTTACATATCCATTTGCTTTCTGGGCCTCCAGTTGTCTTAAGATCTTTTTTTTTTGTAGTTGTTTATGCAGCCGGACATTGAAAGTAGGTCCGATTTGTTTGGGAAGCAAAAGACAAGAGCATGGACTGTTTGCATTGCAAATGGGGATGCTCTTTATGTACTTTGCTTCATATCAAGAAGTTCTTCTGTCCTGAGTGCACAGCCAGCTGTATATGTGTGTGGGTAGCTGGTTGTAATGTGGTCTCCACTCTGGTATGTTTTCTCCTTTGGTAATCTCACATAGTGGTGGTAATGAAACGTAGCGCAGCTGGAGTATGTGTGTTAAAGTAGAGACTGGTAGAAGAAAGCTCCACGTTGTTCTGCGTCTATAAAATGAGTCCCCATTTAAATGAGCAAATGTGTTTTATGAAAATATACTGTCACATTATAAATGCTTTGTTTAGAGAAATTGTTTCCTTATGTTTGACCTATGAAAACGACAGTTCATCCTCTGGCAGTACAGTTTAGGTCACAACCACAGTGAAAATAAGACATTATCATTTTATGGAAACTATGAATCATTGTGATGCGATTGCTCCAGCACATCTGTAAAACACAGTTCCATTGTGACATGTGGGCATCATCCTCCTCTCTTTCAGCAACAGCCTGTAAACATGGAGAAAACATCTCTGGCTTCTTGCTGTTCAACCGTTCTGGACCTTTAAAATATTGCTAGACTATGTTTTCACCTGGACATCTGGCAGACTAGTTCAGCACCTGGGTGCTCATTTATAAAGCTTGCTTACGCACAAAAAGCAGCGTAAGTGGATTTCTACGGAAAGTTTCTGATTT
>JBAMHV010000014.1:23957363-23968565 GCA_037177535.1 Pseudomugil gertrudae
GAAGTTGAACCAGCAAAGCTCTGGCTCTAGCTCAAGAACTGAACTAGAACGGGAACCAGCCTGGTGGAAAAAGGCCCTAAGTGGCCTATTGCTTACTAAACAAATATGAGGTAATGTTTCCCAATCATCATGGATAGTTTAGGATTGTCTTTTTCTTTTTACCATTTTGAGGTTTTTTTGACAACTTTGCTGAGTGAATTAGTTAAGAGCCAAGAGATCACTAGTACTGTGCTCACATGTAACTTTAATGAATCATTAACAGGTTATTTACGTTATTAAAAAGTCCCCCTAAAATAGCCGTTTTCTTTTTCCACAACTTTCTTTTATTTGTAAGCGATGATCTGGGAGAGGAGACTTACGTTGTGAGGACCAAGCCTTTTGTCTGGGAGAGGTGCCTACGGCTGCACCCCGGCTCAATGAAAAGAGTAAACCATACATGCTTTCACATCGGTGTCCAAAAGTCTCCAGTACACCAGAAAAAGTCCCGAGCTTTGTCACAAATCCCTTCCATGAAAAAGAGTTGCTGAAAGTGTCTGAAACGTGCTGAATACAGTACTGAAATCACTGGGTTGTTAGCTGAGCTCTGACGTGTGCATCGGTGTACCAGGAAACTGTGCACTGACAAACTTTCCGCTTTGTTTGGAATGCTAAATGCGTTATTTATTTATTTTTCCTACTTAAAGAACTCGCATTAACGCGATTGAAGCCCCACCCTTTAATATGTGTTATCTATTTTATGTGTATAATAAATAACATTTTTCAGCTCTTTTCATCTGGGATCTCGCCTTGTTGATGAGCACTCTCACAACCTCCAGAACCGTCTTCATGTTAGGTTCTCTTTTGTTCTGTGTTCTCAGGTACTCTTCAATCAATTCAAGTACTTCTTCAACTTGTACTTCCTGCTTTTGGCCTGCTCCCAGTTTGCTGAGGAGTTGCGTTTAGGTGCCCTCTACACCTACTGGGTCCCTTTGGTATGTTGCGCTACATTAACCTTTCCCATCATGCTATGTATCATTCATTTTTAAGACATTCCTTATGCTTGGATCATACTTTAAATAAACTGAAGTATTTCTTTGAGCATCCACATGGGTAGTATCATCTGTATTCTCCTGTCTCTGCAGGGTCTTGTTTTAATTATCACCATCATGAGAGAAGCAGTTGAAGAAATAAGGTGCTACCTTCGAGATAAAGAAGTTAATTCTCAGATTTATAGCAAGCTTTCAACAAGAGGTGAGAAGTGAATTTTAAACAGCATTGGGTTGATATCTGCTACTTATTCCTCTGGATCAGACTCTGTTAACTGTAGGAGGTTGTTAAACCTATCGGGGCTGGGGGAAACGGTGGGTAATTCAAAGCAGAAATGTAAAAGTGTACATAAGAGACCTCGGTATAAAGTGCTAGCAGCAATAAAAAGCAGGAGACCTCTTGTGGTTTCCATCACATTGCTGCTTTGATCTGGCAGCCTGTTCTGCCCATAAACACAGTGACTGCTTGCCTCCGTCATATTCCGGCTTTTTATTGCGTTTTTCTGGTGTCAGGACTCCGTGTCAACTTATTTTTTTTATCAGATGTTTAGAAACTTGGGTGTGGACATAAAATACTTCAAATAAATCCAGAGTCTTCCTGATGAGTCCGATTTAGCTGCAACACCGTGTTTGTTTATCTGTCTTTCTGACATAGTGCAGAAAATGTTGCTGCATGAGTAAAACAGAGCACTCACGTGAAGCCCTAATGCATAGCAATATTAATGTGCTTTAATGTCTTACATATGCAAAGCCAAGAGGTCACAGCACAGTTCAAGGGTCAGTGATCTCTTCCAAACAATTTTGCCCGTTCTTTCCATGTGGAATGAAAGAAAAGGCTTAACTCCCCCGACATTCTTTCAAATCTTTCCCAAATTCAGAGGTGACTGGTTAGGTATGCAAGAGTTCAGCCATAGGATGCAGAGCACAAAAAAAACAAATAAAATGTTATCCCATACCCACGAGTTAATCCACACTTTATTCTGTTTTGTATTTCAGGCACCATGAAGGTTAAAAGCAGCGGCATCCAAGTGGGCGATCTGATAATTGTGGAAAAGGTTTGAAGAACATCTGTGAATAGTTTTGCTTTTAAGGACTTTCAAGTTCCTATTTATATGACAGCAGATAATGAGGGGGTTGTTAATCATCGGTGCTCCTTGGTGACTGAGGTGGAAGGAGTTAGTAAAGATTTTGTAATCTTGTGATCAATGCTGAGCTTCATCCTGTCAGACTCAATATATACTACAGATGGGAGCCGGTAACGCTTTTAATGAGGTTTTCAACATAAATGCAGATTAGCGCTGATGTGGCAAGTTTTTCATTTTAGTTTAATTCCAGTTTTACTTCACAGGTTAAAGTTCTTTCTCAGAGTGGAAAGCTAGAGCTGTTTCCCAGCTTTTATGTCAGCTAGACTTCAGAAATGTCACTTTTGTGTTGCTACTAGGAATTTATAACCCCTAATGACATAATTTATTTACACCTACATAAAGATGAAATAAATACGATAAGGGGGCAACTAATCTGGACTTACAATTAGTAAAGTTAATTGTTAAGTATCAATAAAATTATTGAAAATAAATTAATTAAAATATAAATAAAAGTAAATAAATAAAAGATCAATCAGTAAACTGAAATAAAGGTATATTTAAATAATATTTAGCAGTTAAATTAAAATGAATTAAAAGCTATAATATAGTATTAATAATCAATTAACAAAATAAAAATATAGTTTGATAAATAAAATAAGCAAATGCATAAATCCATCCAATAAAAAAACATAGGTAGATACATAAACATTGATTAAATCAAATAAGTAGATGCCTAAAGTAAAACATAAATCAATTAAACGAGACTAAATTAAATCAGCTGATAGTGGTTTGTTGCAAATTTGCAAGCTCAGACAGGAAGAGGTTTAAATGAATATTTAAAGTGGTTTGTTTAAGTTGCAAAAAGCTTTTCTGATGAGCTGAATGAGGAATTTGTGGCCTGGTCCCGTTCAGGCCACAACAAGATCATTAGCTGCAGGGCTTCAGATTATTTTCACTGACTGACTGTTGGTAAAGATGTTGACTTCATGTTTTCCTCTCTGCCTTTTTTCGTAGAACCAGCGTGTTCCTGCTGACATGATCTTTTTAAGGACCTCTGAAAGAAATGGTAAACATATGCAGGTCATTCATCCACATTTCCAGATCAGGCGGGCTGTCTGGGGAAATGACTTGTTTAAAAAAGGCGCGGAGGTGCAGGGATTAACCCTGAGCCAGGACAGGAAGCCCTCCCGTGGATGAATTGTATCTGAGTCCAGCAGTAAAATCATGACTGAAGCTGCTACTTGGTGCAGAAAAAGCATTGTTCTGACTTGATCTTTGTGTGTGACAGATTTTTGTCTTTCAAATTAGAAGTTAATGAAAAGGAAAAGCGAGGCACACACAAGATCAAATGCAAAGAGAAAACCGGAGATGAGGATGCTTCCATGCCTCATCTGAATAATCAAATATGGAAGAGGACAGCCTGGGCCAAACTCTGTAATGTGCATTTAAATAACAATCTCTGCGGGTGAGAGAAAGAAGAAAAACATCACAGGCAGTCTTTTATTTTTAACTTTGAGAAATGTGACTGTTTTTAAAAAAAGAACTGGGGGTAGATGTTTGTTGTTGTAGGGTCTTCCTGTTGGGGGAAGAAAAACCTAACATTGTTTTACTGGAAATTGTGCTGGGTTATCTCTCTTCCATGTGGAGGCCATTAGGTCAGTTATGAAGGGCCGAGGCCATGATGGGAAGGTTTGGGCAGGATGACGCATGCTTGTTAAGGGGGGGATGGGTTTTTAGTGGCCTTCTTTAACTCACAGTAATGTGTACCTCAGCCCACTCATACAAAGGACCCTAGTCTGGATTTTTTCCATTGAGGACGTTCAAACAGAATAACGAGTTTTTAAAATCAACCATGTACCAGACAGAAAGCCCAAACTCAGATTTTATTCCCCTCAGATGGTTTGAACAGCAGATATGTAATGTTTTGTCTCTGTGCTTCATCAATTTGATCATGTCAGAACTGCATCACATTCCAGAAAAAGATGCTTCAAGGGATCTTTTCCATCTTTGTAACGTTCTCATTCTTTCTCCTGAAACCTAAAAGACCTTCCACATTGAGGATACGAGTAATGGAGAACTTCAGGTGTTATTTTTCCAGTCTTTCTGCCCACACGTCTTTAGGTGTCCAACAATACCAGGTCATGACTGTTTCAAGTCAGTACTGCAGCAAGCCAGTGCAGTGCCTGTACCCTCCTCTTCATCTGCCATGCTGCAAAATATGGTTCTTCATCATCTTGTTGAAAACTGTGTGGAGATGTCTGGAAAAATATTCTAAATCTAAAATCTAAGAATATTTCTGCATTGTTGCTGCAGAACACGGACACCCCCGAAAACCGTCACAGATCTCCCAATTCAACCTCAAACCGTCACAAATCGTTGAGAATGTATCAATAAACATACCAGCATAAAAGCCAACAAAAAAATGATTTATTAGTAACAGTACTTTGTAGAAATAACACACAGATCAGCAGTGACCAAACTTATTATCTGCAGATCATTCTCTTAAGTCTTTTTTTTTCTGAAATCAAATGGCTGAAAATGTGTGCAGATCACTTAAAGGGTAAACTCTAAAATTACATTTCCTTCCACAGAGGTAAACATTACTGTTATGAACAAACTTCTTTGATACAAGTGGGGGAGGTTTAAAAGTTAATCATATTCTGATTGTAGAGGCAGACAAATAAAACTCAGTATTTTCTTTGACTTGTTTTTTAACTGCTGAAAGTTTTTCTTGCATTTGAAGACAAACTGGAGTCCTCTGAACGATCATCTAGACCCAAATCTCATTCTGACATCCTCATCACATTCACCTCATTTATTGCCCAAAATCTTTGTAATCCCAGGATGGTTTCATAACAAATGAAATGAAGCTGACGAGAGCCGAAGCTCTCTCTGGTTTATTCTGTCTGTATCATAAAACAAAATCTAATTTAAAACCTGTTTTCAGGGAAGTTTTTCTAATTTATTTGAGCATTTTCTCTATTTCCCAACATTTACTCAGACTGTATAAAGCCAGTAATCTGTGAGGAAGGCAAGATGCTCCTAATCAGTGAAAGCCTGTCTGTTGTTGCCCTCAAGAGGTGAATGTCATTCTCCTTTGCAGGCTCCTGCTTCCTGCGGACCGACCAGCTGGACGGGGAGACAGACTGGAAACTACGCCTCCCTGTGGCCTGCACACAGAGACTGCCCACGGCTGCTGTGAGTCACCACATGTAGATGCACATCCTGGGAAGATGGAGGCGAATAATTACACCGTTGTTGTGTCTCACCCTTTGTTAACCCACAAAACAGCAGTCATTGTGTGCACAGGAGTCTTTCATTAGGACAGAGTGGTGGTTTAGGTCCGGTCTGGGTCATAAGCACATCAAAGAACATCAGAACTAAAAGGCTGAAGAGTCGCTCCTCCTGCTCTTTACTTTTAGCTGGTCTGTCTGTTCATGAGTTGTTTTACGCATCTTAGATATCTTAGTATTTTAATCACTATCAGAGAATAAATTAAGATATAAACAGGCAAAAAACACCACAATATAGTTAAAATACTGTCAGGATGTGAAAGTGGATACATATCAAAATAATGTAGAACTATAACAGGATGAAATGAGCTGCTTGGAGGATTACTGCGCACTCATTGTGTTTTTTAGTTAACTTAAAACACATTGAACTCCATCCTCCTTCAGCTTTTCAGACTCTGAACTTCTCTGTCATTGTGTCACAGGAACTTCTCCAGATCAGGTCCTACGTGTACGCAGAAGAGCCCAACATTGATATCCATAACTTTATCGGAACTTTCACCAGGGTGAGTGTTGACATTACATTTTACGGTCAGCAGGCACTTCAACATCTTTCATCTGGAAGCAGTAGCTGTACATGCTGCTACTCGGCATCATGAGATGTTGTCTAAATCTCTTGTCTTGTTGGCACAAAAGCTGAAAAAATAAACTGGTAACTATTAAATAATCACCTCAATAAATAATGTGTTAAAGAGTAATGTTAAGTTTTATAATTGTTATAACTTAAACTTACAAACACAAACATTAATCTTGCCTAACAAACACCAAGACGACTAAATCTTAGATTTTTCCTTCAACCTTTGTTAGTCAGATTTAGTAAACAGGCAAAACATGCTGTAAACAGCAAACAAAACAAAAAAACTCTGCTGGATTTGACTGTACAGCGTTGTCGAGTGACCTGAAATGCTCTTTTAAATTAAATGTATTATTATTATTATCTGTTATTATTATTATTAACTGTTATTATTATTAACTGTTGTTATTATTATTATTATTAACTGTTATTCTGAGAAGTCAAATCTCTGTAAATGTACTATTGCAAAATCTCGCCAGCTATATTTTCTCCAACAGAACATAAACAACATATTAGATGTTAAAACAGACATTTTGTCATTTCATGAAAAATATGAGCTCATTTTGAATCTGATGGCAGCAACACGTGTAAATGTTGGAACTGGAGCAACAAAAGGCTCATAAATGTTATGAAATGGTAAAATATTTTGTACTGGGAATAAAATATGGTCGACATGATTTATAAACCGTCCTATTCTGGTTTTATTCATATTTTCTACAGGCTACCTGCTGTTTTTGGGTTGTATGCAAAAGCGTCATTTAAACTTCTTAAACTTCATTTAAAATTCTTTTTGAGTATCTTGGTGTTTTGTTGACCAAACAGGCACATAAAAACCTGATTATATTAGTCAGGAATTACTTGTGTGGTTTCCACCATCATTAATCATTCTGTGTATTCGTGGACTGTTGCAGGAGGACGGCGACCCACCGGTCAATGAAAGCCTCAGCATCGAGAACACACTGTGGGCCAGCACGGTTGTAGCTTCTGGTAAATGTCTGACAATAAAGTATCTAATATCCAGGAAGGAACAAGGACCAGCTTTGTATCTGTTTATACAGTTACTTGTCCAACCACATATATTCTGAAAAAAATCCTTAGGTGGACCAATACAGCTCTGGGAAAGAAGGGTTAGGGTTGTATGTATGTTTGTTGTGCAGGAATGTAAAGTCACTAACACACACACCAACATGTGTTGTTAATAAGCAGCTTAAAACGTGACGTTCATCTTAAAACATCTCATGTCAGCATCAGAAATCTGGGAAACATAATCTGTGGTTTATGTTGTAGCTTTATGATGCTTTATTCTTTATGTCCCCCCCAGGCACAGTGGTAGGGGTGGTGATTTACACAGGAAGGGAGCTGCGCAGTGTCATGAACACCTCGAACCCCAGACATAAGGTACAGTAAGGTGGAGCAAAGCTGGAGCCCCAGCACCTGATAATCATCATCATCATCTGATCGGACCATTCACAGACTAGGGGCCCAGTCCCATTTCTCATTCTTACCTCTTAAAAAGAAGGGCTGGGACTGAAAGTCAATCCCTCTGAATTGGGACACCCCTTCAACAGTCACGAGCATCAGTTGTCACTGTTGGCTTTAACATAAGCAGACGCAATGAGCTATTCCCAGAAATCTCATCAAATCATGCTGTGATCTCACTTGTGTGGGGTGTTTGCATCCCTTTAAGATCATTTGCAGCTAAATGGATGAATGTAAGAAAATGGAAACATCTTTAACTACTGGGAATACTGGTGGATTATTTTATGGTTTGTCAGATGTCATGGAAAATGGAGATCTTGTATAAACCAATGATGTTGCTTGCAATTACTTGAGTTATAATATCCACACAACAAATGAAGCATTGATGCTCACAATTCACTCAGAACAACTTCAGTTACATTATTACATGACGGCCTTATGAACTAAGAACCGGCAGTGAGGTTGCCCAAGTTTTTATTTGGGTGCATTTTATAAAGACGATAAATAAATAATAAATAAATGTTGTTGTAAAATTTAAAACTATATCAATAAAGAAAATAATTTATTATCATTATATATTATTTATTCATGGAGTCTGTAGCAGCCATCTTGCCAGTGATACACGAGGCATTCAGCTAAGTTTTACATACCCTCCGTTTGGAAATCTTCCCCCTATCGCTTCGTCCTAACAGGGATATAGACACCCTTATACATGAACACACAAACCTGAGGAGCAGGGCCAAGAAGTGAAATGGGATTCAGCCTTGATCTTTTTCTGATTTTAAGTTTTTTACCTTGTTCACAGACTGTTCAGCTCATTGTGCTTCCTCTGTTCTTCTCACAGGTGGGGTTGTTTGACCTGGAGGTGAACTGTTTGACCAAGATCTTGTTTGGGGCTCTGGTTGTGGTGTCCCTGGTCATGGTGGCCCTCCAACACTTCGCTGGTCGTTGGTACCTCCAGATCTTTCGCTTCCTGCTTCTCTTCTCACACATCGTGCCCATCAGGTGCAACCTCTCTTGTGTCATCTCTTTGTTTGTTTTCTAATCGCGCCAATGCTTCTGGTATTATCTTCTGTACACCGTTTTTGTGTCACCCTTTTTAAAAGTGGTGTTCTTGCCCAATATGCCTTCGGATCTGAGTGTGTTATCTGTGTAAAGCTAAGCAGGACAGAGTTGTGTGTCCAAGGCTCCTCATTTAAAGACAAGCTGTCTCTTCACTATCACTCTGTAACCTTGCTCTGTTTAAGTTCAGCTCCACAAATCTTTGCTGAGTTCATGTCAACATGTTGAGTAAAGCTTTTCTGGAGGAGCTGATCTCCTGCAGCACATTTTAAAGGACTTTCATCTTCTAAAATAAATTGTCGAAGAGAAATGTCTTTTTTTTTCTATGTCCCATCCTGAGTTACTTTAATACAGCAGTATCTGCAGGGATGCTTCCACCTCTGACAACATGTCACCAGCGTTAGCTAGATTTTCATAGCACGGTAGTCTACACAAGAACAGAGTTGTAGTGATACAGTCTGTTATTTTTGAGTTAGTCAATTTAAAAGGAGAAACTCTGAAAAACCTTTGGGACTAAAGTTAAAAATGACTTGTTTTCTTTTGTTATTTGATGCAGTTTGCGTGTCAATCTGGATATGGGAAAGATGGTTTTCAGCTGGATGATTAAGAAAGACTCCAAGATCCCAGGGACGGTGGTGAGGGCCAGCACCATACCTGAGCAGCTTGGGCGCATCTCCTACCTGCTGACTGACAAGACAGGTGATTGTGTTCATCTTCTGAGTGAGATGAGCGCTTAAATTCAAGGTTACAGAGTTGGGTGAAGTTGTTTCCTTCCCCGGGGGCTGTGTTCTGTTGTGGGGGTCTTTACTTCCAGAAACCGACTGCTTATTGGGTCCTTAAATCATAAAAAGCCAAAGTCTCTCATCCACACTCGCATTTAGGGCCTAACAGCTCCACTGCTACATGTCCTCAGGCATGAGGTGTTACTCATCAGATTTATGGCCGTCATGCCCAATAAAATGATCGACCATTTCCCATCCGGAGGGCGATTAGTCCAGCGGGGTCTGCAGGTCAGGCTAATGTATGAGTGGGGCCCCTCGGGGCTTTTTGATATATGGGCAGAAAATGCTTTTTTAGTAAGTGTGAAGTACATAGCTGGTGATAGAGACTCCTCGGTTCCTTCATAGTTTTTTTTTCTATAGCCATCATTTGTAACATGGAACCTCTGTTTTAGGTTTTTCTAATGGTTTCCAATGCTGTCGGTCCTAAGTCGCTCATATTACTATATGTATCTATTCTGTAATAAAAGTATAATTACTCACCAAATTCCCTACTGTTGCATCTAAGGTTGGAAGAAGAGTACCGTTTTCCAAAACTTATACAGTGATCTGTGTGTATATTATATACATATATATATTATATACATATATATTATATACACACATCATGCTCAAATTTAAACATTTGGGACCCTCTCATTAGAAAAAAGGCAGCTGTTAATAAAATGAATCGAAATTGACAAAAAATTATGAATAAAATAAATGAAAGTCCTGGCATTGCTTTTGATCAGTGATTCAGAAATAAAAAAAAACAATCATGATAAATCTGAGTATCTAATATTTTGTTAAACCGTCACTGTAATCATGTGTTTCTGTAACTTTGTCAAACCTCTGCATCTCATCAGCAAAGCACTTTTTTTCATTTCCACACTTTTCACAGTTCAAAAGCATCATCTCTTTTCACTAAATAAATATTTAAATCTATTATTACTTTTTTCAGTTTCTAGTTATTTATGTGACTATTGTAAATGTAGCTATTTCTTTAATGGACACAACTGTATAAAATCAGTGTTTCTCATTAACAAACTGCAGCCAGTTGAGGAAGTGCTGCTGATCCCTGACAGACATTTCACATGCCTCCCATCCTGCGGTAAAAACTGGAAACAGGTTTAATATCTCTTTCTGCAAATATGGCTTGTTGCAATTTTTCGACTTTGGTACCTAAAGGGTTAATCCCCATTTCTGTCTCTTTTTTTCAGCATCTAGCTCTTCAGTTCTTGATTTAAACCCCATAAAAGTCATCCCAAAACATGCATCTTGACTAAGAGAAGTGTGCTATACTCTTGCTGTGAAAAAAATTAGGATTTTTATGAAAATCTGTGAAATATTGTCGCTTTGAAAATGAACAGCGTTCTGTAAAATGAGAAGAAAACCAGCACGGTAACTCAACTTGGTTTCCCACAGCGATCTTTAAACTGGTCATGACAGATGAAACGTTTACCATGTGAACAGACATTTTAATAACATTGTTTTTAAAGAATCATAGTTATGTTTTATGACGGATCAGAAATTTCTCTCAGAATTTTCCTCTAAACAAAGATAATTTTACCCTCAAAACATCTGAAATGTTTTTACCAAACCTCTTTATCACACAGTTCACAAATTAAATATGTTATCCAGTGTAATCATCATAATGGGCTTCACAGTTTTCTCTTTAATAAGCTCTGAGCACAGAATACGGCTCTCTTTTCACTTCGGTTCTATTTTTCTCAGCTATTCTCTTCAGCTGAAGGGGTAAAGGGTGCTTTTAACCCAGGTTCAGACCCACCTGCACGGTGGTGCAGTTGATTAGCACTGTGGCCTCACAGCAAGAAGGTTGCTGGTTCGAGCCAATCTTTCTGTGTGGAGTTTGCATGTTCTCTCCGTGTTAGCGTGGGTTCTCTCTGTGTTAGCGTGGGTTCTCTCTGT
>JBAMHV010000014.1:24025251-24036582 GCA_037177535.1 Pseudomugil gertrudae
ATGTAGTCAGGAGAAGCCTGGAATTGAACTCCCAACCTTCCGGTTGAAAGACAACTGCTCTTCCACCTGAGCTACAGGTGTATACATATTACAGTATATAGTTCTCCACATTTTCATGCTGTAGTTGCTTTAAAGTCTTGGTAGCCTCCGGTTTAAATAAACTAGCCTTAGTCAGCAGCAAGTAGAGTGAATAGTGAGGTAGATGGTTTATTTTCAGCTCTAGTGTGAAAATCCTAATTAACTGAGTTGATATGTAGAGCAAATACACCCAATAAAAGCCAAAAATTACATAAAATCCCAAACTTATTTTAAGACTAAACTAGTGCTAGCATATAGCTAGATTAGCACAGCTACGTAGCTTCATGCTAACATTAGTTTAATAACCTTACATAGCATTAGTAGTTGTACTTGCACAGTAGAAATGTCCAGATGTCAACATTTTCAAAGGATCCCTACCTAGGAAACTACTTCCAAATTACTTTAAACCTTATGTGGTACCTAGCGTGTCCAATCAGATATCAGGACCATTCTGGAAACAACCTATAGATCCATCCCTGTTGTTATGAATCATCTCGTTATTCTGAAGAAATTTTCATTCATGTTATCTGATTTTCCTGCAGCTCCATCCATAAAGACAGAGCCTGTAGATGAGTATGAAGCAGACCACATGGGCTTTGCCATGCCTCAAATCCTGGGGTTATCACCTCAGTCCTACTACCACAACCCACGTAGCGTCCTTCACCCAGACAATGACCTCGTCTCTAGCATGGCTTCCTGCCAGCGTCTTAGCTCCAGTCTTCCAAGCCAAGACACGTGTTTCCCACAGCAGAGCCCGGCTATCATCTACTCCCGCGGAGGGAAGAATCTGAGTAGCAGTCCAGGTGCTTGGCAGACCGGAGGGTTGATGCCTGACCACCACTGCTCGGTGCTGGTCCACACAGGTTCACCGGGTCAGTCTGCAGGTCCACTGAGCTCAGGTCAACATCCGTCCATCATCCACTTCTCTCCCATCAACCACCACCTGCTCCGGCCGGTAGATGCTCCCACCCTCCCTCCTCCTCAGCTCGATGACCAGCATATAATCTACTGCGACGGATACCCCCCACAAGCCCCCACGCCTCCAGAGGCTCAGCACTGTCCCACAGTGATTCAGCAGCAGCCGTACAGTCAGAAAGAGCAGCAGAAGGACCGGGCCCCATCAGGGATCGGTCAGATGGAGGCTCCTGGAGACGGACAGAGGAGGGTGACGGTGAAGGAGGAGAACTTGGACCAGGCCTACCTAGATGATGGTGAGTGTAAGTTCATGTTTTTGTTCTCTGTGTGAATGGGGCTGTCACCAGCTAAGAACATGGATGTGTGTGTGGCAGTGTGTTAGATTTCCAGTTAGAACTGATCACGCTTATATAATCAGCAGAAGTTTAGGTGATCTAATAAAGCTTTCCAGGGATTTATATACTGCCAGGAAGCTTACACTCTAGCAGCAAAATGTAGATGCTATATGGTCAATCCATACTGGGTGGTCCATAATAACACAATTATTTATCATATTTTCATCATAAAAAAGGACTGCTATTACTGTTATGTTACGAAGAGACCTCTACTTGACCTGCTAATGATGGCATAACTATTTGCTATTAACCGTTATACCAATCAGGTTGGTAATGGATTGTGATGTCCAATCAGGAGCGGCTAAAGATAACAAGTGAGCAGAAGGTTATACCTCCTTATCAACAGAAATAATGGCTGGTATAAAACAAGAAGATGTTTTTGATACACAGTGGTGCTAAATACCAGCTGGGTTACAGTTGGTTTTGTGAGGATAGTTGGTAATTACTACTATAAATAAGTAAACATAGTTTCTTATGTGTGTTTGTTTAAATGCTAATATTTCTTCTCCTAAAAGCAAAGACTTGAGAGAATGATCTGCAGATGAGAAAAGGCGTGTTATTTCTACAAACTACTGTTAGTAATAAATTCTGTTTGCTTGTTTTGGTTTGCCGTTATGATGCTATGTTATTTAAGTTATTTTAGCTGTTTGTCAGCATGTCTGCATGTTGACTGGGAATAAAAGGTTGACATTTTGTATCAAATAAAACCTGGTGGACCAAACGTAGCCAAAACTGTCTGATAACAAGACTTACCAACACTCATATGAGCTCTCTGAGAACAATTCAAGGATATTTACAGTATGTCACGCTCTGATCGGAGCACTGTAGTATCCTCTGACCAGAGCCAAGTGAACTGTGAAAACAATCCCAGCTCGGAGCGGTTCTGTTCTAGTCAAGGTGGAAATAACGGGGACTATGAGTCATATGTTTATACTTTTGCTTGTCAACCCCATCACCCTTCTGACAGAATGAATGTCCAGCAGGAGGAGGCTGCTGGAGTGAAAGGCTCTCCAAACTGTTCTGTGTTCAGGAAAAGTGACGGCTCTGACATGGGCAGAGAGTTTGTCTGGTCGTGTCAGGTGAGGCCAGGTAAAGATGGAGCAGCATCCTGTTCCACTCACATCATAAAATGAGCTTTTTACATCACCTCACAGGGCTGGAGGGAGAAAAAAGTTTCACTCTGCTGACTGCCTGGATGTGTTGACACTGTTATGAAGTGGAAAACAACTTCCATGGCAACCATTGTCAAACAGTGGAACGTGCTGCCTGGGAGAACTGGGGAAAGCCTCTTTGTTTGTTATAGTTGGCCAGGATTCTTCCTTGGACTTGTGCCTCTTGATCCTGTTGGGGAGCCCACCGGAGGATTAGCCTGTTTTCCGACCACAGCTTTCTGCCAATCTGGCACAAGCTGTTCCTCTTTGCAGCTGGAGTCCTCCAGAAAACCACCCCGATCCCTGTAAGATAGCAGCAGGGCGGAGGGTATGTTTGCAGGAAAAGGGAAGGAGTGTGTGTGTTTGTGTGTATTTTAATGGAAAAAATTAAGCGTAGAGAGGAAAAAAAAGCGTCTTTTGGACAGAGCTGTCAGGGCTTCCCTCCACAGTAAACAGTTACCGGGCTGTGAGCTGCTGAATTAACAAGGACTCAGAGAAATGGTCAAACTTTGATCCTCCCTTCTTAAAAAGAGATGATGGCCTGTTATTTTCCCATCATGCTGCTGCATCGGTTGGAGGTTTTTGTGTAGCCTCACGTCATACTCACACCTTAAAAGCCATTTTAGACTATTTTTAGTTGTTTTGTTTTTATGGAGCTCTATAGCAGCATAAAGACCAACCAAAACAAGAAAACAGACTTTATCAGAACTTTGGATAAATAACACACACAGATCAGGCCTTTTGTCATCTCATTCCATAAGTCATGGCTTTAGGGAGAAAAATATTGGCATTAAAACAAACACAGCAGAAAGTACTTACATATTTACACTTTACATCCTGCTGGTTTTGCTATTTATAATTATTTATGCAACTGTTTTCTGACTCTGCTGGTTTTTAGCACAGCTGTGCATTAAATGCATCATCCTGGCTTTATTCCATCCATACGGGATCATTATTTCTGTTCTGTTCAGAAACACATAGAACTTTCTGCTCATCTTTGCTCCTGATTGGACGTTACCATCAGTGTGAGCTCTCTGATTGGTGGAATGGTTGGACAAAAAGTAGCTAACTTCCACTGGGCATCAGAATCCCGAGGTCGAGCTTTGCTACTGCCGCTGCTTTGTTTAAAATACGTTTTTGTTCACTTATAAATCTTTTACTGGCAACTATTTATTTATTTATTGACCAATTTTTTATCCATCACAGTTTTTTTCCCTTCTGTTCCTGTTAACTTAATGGGATCAAGTTTTTATATTTTATAAGCATTTTAATGGTTTTTAATGGTCTGTTATTCCTAGTTTGGTCTTTTGTACATTTATTTACATGCAAGCCTCAGAGGAACATTGACTGTAGCTGTGCATTTTGTTTGTTCTTCTGTGTCTGTTTTGTTTCTGGTTTAAATTTTTGTTTGTTTTTCATTCAAAACACGGCTTCACTTATTAACTGCAGGAAAATCTGTGTACAGCTCTCACAAACACGACCTTGCACCCTGTATTTATATGGATCTCTTGGCAACATAGCAGTGATGGAGATCCTTTTATGATGAGAACATGATAAATAATATTATCATTGATCACTCATAGTAACTTTAACATGTAAATGCTACATTTTGCAGCTGGATTGTAAACCTGGATAGGATATAAATGCCTGGAAAGCTTCCACATTTCACTGGAAGCATAAGCTAGCTGTCCATTTCTGAGAAATCATTGACTAAATAAATTTGTAGCACTTGGGGGTGCTGGAGATGTAGTGGAGTTTTCAGGGTTACTCTTATGGAAAATCTTTGCTGCATTTACTGACTTTTAATGATATTTCTACATTAAATTCTATCATATGTCCTCTCATGCTGCGTTACAAGCACGGCTTGCTTCCTATCACAATAACAGGTGATGATTTGCACACTCACTTCATCATTTCTACATAAGAGGGAGAAAAATGGGGGACTTCCCTTTGTTGAAAACTTATTTTGGAGGGGTTGAAAAAACTCCCGCTCAGTTCTACTATAGTTATCGTCCCACCACAGAACAATCCTCAAAGTGTAATAATGAACATCACTCCTCCAGACATGTTACTGTAGTCATTTTAGAGAAAAACAGATATGCCACATCCTGGTGTCATCACACTGTTGTGGCCAAAAAAAGGTCCCGTCTCCCCAAATGTGTCGACTTTAGAGAAAGGTGCTAAATGAAAGTCTGAAAGTCAAAGTTTCTCATCATCTTTCCCACACTGAGGGCACATGTCAGCCCTCGCTTCATTTCCCATAACTCCTCAAAGAGACAAAATTTATTTGTATTTTTTTTAATTAATTGGTTAATTTATTTTTTAATTTTTTCTGTATTTTTTTCTTTATTTTTTAAATTTTCTTTCTCTTTTTTTAAATATTTGAATTATTTATTTTTTATTATTAGGACAAGTTTATTTAAAAATATTAAATCTATACATCTATTCTGCTACAGACCATAGAGCAGGGATGTCTGGGATAGCTCGCTGCATGCCATACTTTGCAGAAACAGAAAAAAGGGAAACGGGCAAAGCCTCCAAAGGCAAAGAGTGACAGATTTAGTGGGTGTGGAATAAAGCCTGGAGGCAGTGGAGCAGGTGAAATTGTTCCGGCGAGCAGGAAAGATAAAGCACACAGCAGCAGCTCAGTGGACACACATTAGTCTCAGCTCACTTCCAGCCCATTTCAGAGCTTTGTGAGGAACACATGATCGCTACAAACACAGTGAACATCAGATCTGTCACCACTCCACTGCCCAGTGAGATGATACTGTGTTTGATCCATCCATCTAACAAGTCACACACAATAAAAATATACAGTATTTAATAAATTCATTATAATCCCTTGGCCGAGCAGCACAGATCCAGAAACGTGCTTGCATAAAGAAGATGAGTGGAAAAAAGAAAAATGCATCACATGGCAGCAACTCGGTGCGTTTACTCATGTAGACATGATGAATTTCAAACTGAGCATCAGAATAAGAAAGAACGGAGATCTATGTGACTTTAAGCATGGCATGGTCATTGGGCTGAGTATTTCCTGGGATTTTCACACACAGCCATCTTCAGAGAACGTTCTGAGGAACATCCAGCAAGCAGCAGGCATCAAAATGTCAGAGGAGAATAGTTATACTGGTTGGAGATACAGAAATCTAATAAGTCCTGGTTGCTATTTAGAGTAGAGAACACACAGCTCGTCCTACCTTGAAGCAGATGGGCTACAGCAGCAGAAAGCCACAGTGGGTGCCACTCCTGTCAGCTAAAAGCAGGAAACAGACTCCCCGAAACTGCACAACAGATGATGGAAACATGTTACCTGATCTGACGAGGCTCAGAATTAAGTTTACACAGCATGATGCCATCCCACCTTGTATCAACGATATCCTCTTCCCCTTCAGGGTGACCGTGCCCATCCCTTTATGAGCACAGTGCAGCATCTTCTCATGCATTCTTCCTGCAGGATGATGCATCGTGTCACAAGGCTCACACCATCTCCAGCTGCTTTCTTCAACACAACAATGAGTTCACTGTATTCCAACGGCCTCCACAGATCTCAAACCAACACAGCAGCTTTGGGATGTGGTGGAATGGCACGGTCTCATGGTGCAGCAATGGTGTGATGCTGAATCCCAGAGGAGTGTTTTCAACATTTTGTTGACTCTGACGCCAAGAATTAAGACTACTTGGAGAAAACAATGTGTCCAACCCCGAACAGGAAGGTAGACCTGATGCAGAGAGTGAATTTGCCAAATACAGCTGACTACGTGTCTACGTGTGAGAATCCAGCTGGTCTCACATGGACTATGATCACCTGCTGCAGAGCCCTGTTTAATGATCCGGAAACAGAAAAGCTGTCTGAAGTTCAGTTAAGATGCTCTGTTGCATGATTCAGGTCAAACCAGTCATGTAATTATCCACTGTACCTGGGGAAAAAACCCTATCCTGTGACCTGTTACAACATGTGTTATTGTAAAGAGGAACTGAACACACTTCATAAATTACATGAATACAGTTAGAATGAATTAAACATAATATAATATAAAATAATATAATAATTTAATATAATATATAATATTATAAAATATAATATAAAATAATTAAATTTAATATAATATATAATATAATATAATATACAATCATAAAATATAATTTAATATAATATTATAAAATATAATATAAAATAATTACATTTAATATAATATATATTATAAAATACAATTTAATATAATAAAATATAAAATAATTATAATATAATATAATATAATTGATAATAAAAGACCTCAATAAAACATTTGTTACGAGGTGAAAAATGATATACTATATACTACTGATATAACATTTCCCTCTGCAGTGCACGTCACGTTTGTGGATATTTACGAGTCCCTGAACTGCAGAGCAGCTGGAATGAGGTGAATACCAATTCAACTTTATTTATACACAGGGAATTTACAAGTCACCTCAAGTCAACGTTTACAAACTTAGTCCAAATCAATTCACCTTAAACTAACCCAGCATATGATCCACATTAGTCCTATTTGACCAGTTAAAAAAACTGGGAGTACAACTCGTACAACGATCTGGTGGTGTTTCCCAGAACACTTACAGTGGTTCAAGCTGGATGCAACACACTGGTTTTTCTCCATTTTTCTGGGACAGGATGCTCCTCTTGTAACCCCTCAGCATTAGAAGTTTGCCTCTGCACTCATTCTTTAAACTCTGACAAACCAGAGTCTACTTTCTTTTATATATAGTTTAAGTCTCCTCTTGTCTCTTGCCGTCCCGTCTCAGTCAAACTCAAATTGATTCAGCCATATTTAACCTGTTACATTCACTTAAACATAAACACACACTTTCTACAGGAAAACACACTGATTCCAGTTTATGTCAGTAACTGAGTCAGCTATGCAATGTGTGTGTGTGTGTGTGTGTGTGTGTGTGTCCCTTCTCCGTTGGTGGGTAAACAGAGTGTCTAATGGGTGCAGAGTTCAGGAGCCAGACGCTCACCTATTGAACAGACTTCTGTTCCCTGAGAAGCCTGGTTCCCTGGTTGGTGCCAACCCTTCATCAGCATCAGTAAAGCCCCACTCTGTGGAGCTCCTGCTGCTCCTCAGAGCTCGGTTCAGACCCAGGAAAAATCCTGTGGCCCCGCTGGGCAGATGAAAGTTTCTTTTAGGCATTAGGTGTCGGAAGGAATTCCACTACACTAAAATAAACAGCTGTGACGGCAGCAGAGCCCCCGCTTTGGAAAATGTTCCCAGTGTTGGGCTGCAGATTATCTGACGGACAGATGGACAAAGATTAGCTTGTTAGGTAGAAGAGTATTCCTCAGATTCCTCATTTCACTTTCCTCTTTTTTTCTCGTCTTCCGCTCGGAGAACTAAGAAGAACACGCTGTCCATGCCAGATGCTCCTGTATGAAGAAATATTGATTTATAACCAGGGTTTATGTTAATATATAGTTATTATTATTATTATTATTCTGATACACTGAATTAGCATGTGTCTGTAAAAGTGACTTGATGGGACTTGCTTGTGAATTGATAATGTATAAATCAAGTTGAAATGCCAGTCTTTACGTGTAAAAATGTGAATAGCAGTTTTGCTGACACTTTGCTGGTCGCCATGGTTGCGACATGAGGAAGTGCAGAGACAATAAAGAGCTGATGTTTCACATGGCTCTGATGCGTGTGCCGAGGCTCAGTGGCACGTCGGCACCAGTCTGTAAACCTTCTAGACGAGCAGCAGATCAGAAATAGCTGGAAAGATGGCGCGCTCTGCATTCTCACCATTCCTCTGCGCTTCATGCAGAAGTCCCTGAACAGGCGAACTGGCTTCAAGTAAAGGGAAAAGTAACAGCAGCTGGTAGTTCCACTTCCTGTTCCGTTTGCCTCTAAAAGACAAAGAAACCAACAACAGACCAGGCGTGCAAACCTTAATGCATGTTTTATGTCCCCCTACACATCGTCTTTCTATTTTTAGAACCATGACACCATGTAAGTTTCCGTTTCACACACTTCCTCCTCTGTTGATAACTGGCTGCACAGCGACGTGTCACTGCCTGCAGAGGTAAAAGCAGATTTTATGTCTGCTGAGGTGATTCTGTGTTTTAGGGGGTGAAAACAGTTTATTTCTCATTCTGTCTGGAAGTTTAATGTGTCTAAAGATGTAAAAGTGATGCTGTCTGATGTCTTCTTCTTGTTCTGCTTCACAGTGAATGAGATCATTAGAAAGGACCTGACAGGCGTTCAGGCCAGAGGGCAGACATAGACGACTGGCCCAGGGAGGAAATGACATCACCACCACGCTGTAGCCTTCCCGTGAGGTTATGGGCTTGGACCAACAATCCATCAGAATGTTGCTTCCTTGTTTTCTGTGCAGACAGAAACACCAGCTCTATTTAACGGACCTGAAACATCTGACACCAGCAACCACCTGGTCTCTCAGAGATAACTGGAAGACATCAGAAACATGTGCCTTATTTCATCTCTCACTCACAGGAAACGATCCGAGCTGTCAGGCAGTCTGAAGTAATCTCACCACACTGAGCTGACCAGGAACTGATGCTCGCTGGATGCACTGAAACTGAGCATCAAGCTTACACCGTATCAGATCAATTTAAGGATAGTTTTCTGACAACACACACACACACACATTGCCTTAATTACAGCCACACTGCCTAATCTGCACTGTTTCCACTAAAAAGATTTAATGTTATTAACTTTTATAGAATATTTGAGTCATGTGAATAATCTACTATTTTATATTCCTATTTAATCACATTCTGGTGCCAAAGTGTCTTTATGGGGGGTGTGTGGTGACAGCATTGGTCCACTTTCTTTCTTTTGCCCCTGCACAAGTTAATATAGGTAATAGCTTTTTAGCTTCATGCTGAAAATTAACTAAAAACTTGTCAGAAATCTGGTTTGTGAAAGCAGTATCTCCATTTTACTTTTATACTAATTGAACATTTGTTAAAAACTAATGTTAAAAGTGTGTATTATTCTGTTCAGGTGCATTTCACACCTCTTTGCAGCGACAATCCTATTTCTAAAAAGAAGCTATGCAGAAGCGTGCACCTTGCTGTTTTTACCCGCCTTCATCGTGTGCACGCTGCAGACACCAAAGCGTTTATGTGATTGTAAAGAAAATGTGAGGATAAAGAGCTAAAAACAATTTAAATGTAAAACTGAATGACATGGTTTCATATCTGATAGAAAATATGAAGATGTTTTGTTCATAAAGTTAATTTTAAGCTTTTCATGACCGGTTTCATAGAGCCAGTACGGCACAAACACATCAGATATACTTATGTATTAACTGGTTTGCCTTTCTGTGTAAATATTAGTTGTTTTTTTTTTTTAAATGGTCATGAATTTGATCTGTCTCTTGTTTAAAATATTAAACATATATAATCTGTTTTATCATAAAGTAAAAAAAAAATCTACACTTTCCTGAAATGGCTATATTTTCATGTTTGATGTTATTTTACCATCTCAACCTCTTCAGATAGTATAATAATACTATAATATTGTATTTTCTGTGTTTTGATTTGATTTCATTCGCCTCCTTGAAAAGCTTTTCTCACACTATTTTTGTATCCTTTAAAGAAGCAATAAATAAATAAGCATATAAAGCGTGTGACTGTCCATGTCTCATCCACTGCTGCTACTGTTATAACAAATAAGATGCAGACTGTAGAAAAGAGGCTTTCATGGAGGGGAAAGTGCGTAAATCCACAGCAGACGGTGACTCATGGAGTGTTTCCCTGCAGCTCAGAGGTGATGGACTCATGGGAGACCGAACCTGTTTGTTTGAGAGCGTCTGAAATGTTGTGTGTTGTTGACATGGTCACGCATGGCAGCGGACAGAGCACGCATAGTTTACAGTCTTCCCTCAAACAACAACAAAAGGACAACCGCATGCCGGGAGGCTGCTGTTGCCATGGAGACGGCTTGTTTGGTGCTCTGCCCCGTGTCTGGAGGAGGAGGGCTCTGTGAATGAACGTTGTGTTCAGGAAGTCTCTGGGGATGACATCATGGTGGCCCTCTCCAGCTCCCAGATCTGCTGGATGACTCAGACGGCCTTTCAGCGGTCTGTGCTGTAACTCACATTCACGCCGTGAAATCGGACAAGAATGAAGAACACGATGAGCGTGGCATTTCATTCAGCTTGCCTTTGTGCCATAAAAAAAAAGAAGAATGACCACATCCTTGGCTGCCATATTTTCACAAATAAATGCAGATTTTCATGCTTTCCTTCTGTGGCAGACTCACAGCAGACTCACAGACGAGTGGGTTTACTGGGCTTTAGGTGAGGAAACACTTTCATCTACACCCACTAAGCAGAGCATCAAACATAATCTAAAATAAAAGCACCAATCAGCATGAATCCATCTATTTGAGTCTGGTATGTTTAAGCAGGGAAGCAATTAAAACCTGCAGGACACTGCTCCACTTCCACACCTCTAGGTTATCATATGTTATCTTATCAGATCTTACTGTGATACATTAAAACAGTGCTTCCCTGCTACAATGCAACAGATCTGATCTAACTACTGGTGTTTAAATCCATCCAGCAAGTCATTTACTAAATATGAAGCAGACAGGCATGAAAAGGTGGAGGGCAAGTTGAGAAGGAGGAGACCATGTCCACATCCATCCATCCATTTTCTATCGCTTTTTCCTGAACGGGCGAGAGGCGGGGTACACCCTGGACAGGTCACCAGTCCATCACAGGGCCAAAAGACAGAGACAAACAACCATGCACACACACACACACACACACACACACAC
>JBAMHV010000014.1:24046720-24057841 GCA_037177535.1 Pseudomugil gertrudae
AAAAGAAACAGGCAGCCAGTGGAGAGAACGCAACACAGGGGTGATGTGTTCACGCCGTCTTGTCCCCGTTAAAATACAGGCAGCTGAATTCTGGACCAGCTGGAGACGGTGAATTAGAGACTGGTCTAACCCTGCATAAAGACAGTTACAGTAATCAAGTCTAGGAAAGATAAAAGCATGAATGACTTTTTCAAGAGCATCGCGAATGAATGAAAGAATGAAATCAAACCAGGTGAACTAATAACGCAGGAAGCAGAAAGGTAACCAAAACCCCATGAGTAAAACCTCAATTTAAAACATGCAGGAAGAAGAAGATCCAGGAGATTGTTGGAGTAAAACTAAAACCACAGTAATATTCCAGCTGTTGGGATGCTGGAAATAAAAACACAGAAATAATCGTAAAAGAAAAAATTACAGTAAAAAATCACAAGTTAAACACAGTTCATTCCTTTTCCTTTACCTGGATCTTTTGCTTTATTTCAGCACTTTACAATTAAGGTACGTTGTTTCTTAAACTTTTATTAGTCTGATTCAGCCAATAAAATGTGATATCAGAAAATATCTGTATCAATTTTTATGACAGATTTTATGCAACATGTACATATTATATATCAAACTCTTCTGGTTCGTCTCCTCTAACTCAAAGTGACAAAATATAACAGATGTCATGGATTGATGATTTACTGAGATGTCATATGATGAACTCACATTAAATGCACAACATTGCTTGCTGCATAAGGAGCTTTAAGTCGAATTGTCCACTTGCTTTGGAAGGATTTCAAAGTGTCTACAGACATCCAATTTGTTGCAAAGCGGATTATATATCTTATTTACCTAAAATAACTTTGTTTTCCTTTTTTTCCCGGGTGAGGATCAAAATATTCTGATATCGGGTATCGGAACCTATTAGATGGACAAACTTGGATATCAGCAATGATAACAGTTTTAACCATCCTTACTGATTACATTAGTCCTCCTCATCATGCTTGTTCAGTGTTGACATAAGACCAAGACTACACTTTAATGTCCTACATACATGATATAATGATGCAGCATGAACTTTTCACACTCTCCATAAATTTTACCCGAAGCTTGAATATCCTGAGCTTGTTCTGAGCAGGCTGTATAACTGAGTCAGCAGGGTATCTAACTCCCATTTGGGTTCATCATTATTTAAAGGAAATAAAAGCAGCTCTTAAATAATATGTCAGTGATATGAAACTTTTCACATTTTAGCAGTATCAACTTTGTTTTGTTGGATCAACACAATTATTTTATGAAATTGTACTTTTATAAATAACAACCCTGCTAAATTAAGTAACTTATCCTATCATTAAGAAAACAATGGATTCAGATCCTGCAGTTATATTAACCCTTACAGATCTAGTCATAATAAGTAACTAACTCTAACACCAGATCATTTACAGCTACTTTAGCTAACTTAACTATTTCACAAATGGAAATCTTTTCATTATGTTCACTTAATAAGTCTGTTCTGCAGCATATCTGTTAGTTTGGCCTGCGGGGACCTGAATGCTGCAGAGAAACACTCGCTCTGAAGTGACAGCGGGGTCTTCACCTGCAGAAACAGTTTACGTAGCCCTGGACAGTCAGGTAGTGGGATGATTGCTGCTCACGGAGGAAAAAGCCATCAAGAGATCAGACGTGATGCACACAGACAATGCAGGGAGGTTAATGTTATGCAATCTTTATATAATCAAGTTAGATGAGTGCTCACACGAGGAGAGTGCAATCATCCACTCAGGCAGGAAAAATGAAGGACACTTAATGTAGTTACACACTGAGTGAAGGGTGTCAGTGTGCCGATTTGGGTTGTGATGCAGAGATTTTGGCCTTCGGTGGCTCGGTTCTGGCCCTGTTTGGGGGACATGGTGGTTTAAGGGGAAGGACGGAGAGAAGACAGGCTGGCAAATAAACTGCTGACAGAAAATGACAGAGGTGTGATGCTTCTCATTAGCTCGTTTTCTGAGACATCACAGAGGAAGAGTAAAAACGCTGAATGGCATTTCAAAAGGTTCCTGTCTTCTTCTGCTTCAGCTCAGCTGGATGGCAGGTCCTGGGGTAGGGGTGGTTTAAATCAGATGTTAAACAGGGTGGAATGGCTCTAAATGAAAAGCCTCGTCTCCACCCCGCCTCACTGTGGTGGACTGCAGAGCTGGGGAGACCATCTCTGCCCTGGAGCTGCTGCTGTTTCCGGCATTCTCAGGGTGCATTAAAACCGCCCACTTCCGAGGAAAAAGAAGCCTTTTTGTTTACAACTAGTCCTGCTGGAATTACTGTAAGAAAAGGTCTTGCAGGGTTGAAGTGCTTTTGGCATGCCTGACTGCTTCAGTGTTTAAACACATTTCACAGAGACAAACAGAGATGGAGGGGAGACAGCTGGGACTTGGCAACTCATATGGTCCATTTCTGGAAACATCACGCTCTTATGGTCCATTAGAGAACAGAGAGCTGTTGGGGAATAAGAGGAGAATGGGATATTGTGAAAACCGAGGGGACATTACATGATCTAAAGGCTCTTTGTGGCTGGGAGGAAATGATAGGCCTTTACAATAACATAGCTTTTACAGAGAATGTGTATCTGATGTGATTCTTTAACTAATAAGACAGGTGGGTTGTAATGATGGAAAATGATTCCTGAACTGCTGCCTCTGGAAACATGGCTGGCATTTATTCTAAATACAGGGAGAAGTCTGATAGTCCATGTGTTTGTTATTCACCAGATGAGTCAAGCTGAATCGCTGATTCAGAGACAGATTGGTAAAATCTGTTTTATATAACACTTCCACGAGAACTGTATGCTCATATGCATGTACAAACAGTAATAAATAGACTCTTCACGTTTCCTCGTAGGATCCATTGCAGCCACATATGTTGCTTTTTTCCATCTAGAGAAGTCTCACACTCATCTCTGCACATTGATAGCGTGGCATAATATCCTCTGTGAATCTCTCCCACCCATTGTCTGCTTCTGTCTTCCAGAGGTTCACGTTATCATGTCCATTGAAGTCATTCCACTCAGTTTTGGTCGTATCAATGCTCTCTTGTGAGAAATGCATGCACAATGCAGTCAGGAAACAGCAACTCACAACCCAGTGAGTCACCAGGCAATCTGGAGAACATGCCCCGTGGCTTAGCTGTGATCACACTGGCACAGAAAGAGGCCAGACCTCAGCCGATCTGTTGGGGAGAACAGCCTTGGTTGTCTCTGCTGCGTTTCATCTCTTCTGAGATAGACTCCATCCTCCAGAGGATCTATCTGAGGCCCGGTGGGGCAAATAAGAGAGAAACGTGAGTTTAAGAAATGCTCCTGAGTCTATGGTGAGGACCAAATAACCACTGGTTTGAAGGTAAAATGGAAAAGCTTCCAGCTTTGAGGGTTTAGGTGTCCAGTAGACTACTGCAGGCCCAAGCTCGTCCACACTGATCATGTGTAGTAAATGTATGGATAGAATGAAAACTATCTCTGATTTTTATTTTTGCTGCTTATTTGATTTTTTTGCCAGAATTTAAAAGAAGGATAAAGCTGCAAACAGAAGAGACTGGACATCTGTTCCACTTGTGAAGCATCTGATCAGTCTACAGCAGAGTCTCAGAGTGTAATCATCAGCAGACAGAAAGAGCAGGTGTCTAATAAGCATCCACATCCCTCCTTCTGAAGCACTAACACTTTCCTTTCTGACAGAAATACCTCCCCCTAAATTACTGTCATTGATGAAATTAGTTTGGACGCGGGCCACAAGTTCCTCCACAAGTGCTCCACCAGGAAAGCAACATTTTCTTCTTCCTCTTTTTGTCTCTGCATCCACACCTGACTCTGACTGGACAAGATGTTTGTACTGAAGATAAAATCCTGATCCGCTGAAATGACTTTAAAAATGAATGCTTCTAGATAAGTCAGTGTGTAAATATAGTCATTTAGCATCAGCACCAGTTACATCAGTGAATTACCTAACAGGAAGGGAAACATCAGTGAGGAGCAGATGTTTATGCACACAGTAGGGTGAAGCTGTGATCACTGATAGCTGAACATCCTTTATGATACAGAAATGTGGGAGTTACTCAGAAGATAGTGGCAAAGACTTGTTAGTATGTAATGTGTGATGAAGTGATGTTTGTTAAACTGGGCCGTTACCAAAGAGGTTAAAAATCCTGGGTTAGAGGCTCATTTGTATTGGGGAAGTGATGATTGATGATATGCTTTTATTGATTTATTTATTTATCATGCATTCGATGAATGTGTTTTTTATATATGTGTCTTGTCCTGGCGCTCTGTCTGCAAATGAAGTTCCTGACAGATAAATAAAGTTATTTGAATTTAATTGAATTGAGAGATGCTCCATCTGCTCTTTACTCTGCAGGACACGCCGTCCATGCTGTTCAGAAAGAATCTCCCACTGTCATCCAGTTTTCCACTTTGCCTCAGATCATGTAAATGAGCTTTGGTCCAGATGAGACAGCTGTGTGGATCCTGTTCACACACAGCTTCTTCTTTGCATTGGTGGATTTCAGGGTGAATTTCTGGAACTCCTTCTGAGTCCGTACAGGGAAGAGGAGCATGTCAGGCTTTAATGAAGCGAGGAGCCCGAGCTCACCAGCATCTGTTTTCCACATAACAAAGTGAAATATGAGCACACATTCAATTTAATCAGTTTGTGGTGCTCAGATTTTTCAGATAATCTGTGTGTATAAAGTTTAAGTTAAAAGAGAATTACGATAACAACTATCAAATGTTTACCTGTGTTTTTTGTTAAGACATCGGGACTCTTTGAGACCACCATGAGGCTGAGCTCAGAAGCATTCTTGTGTCCAGTCTGATCACTGATCAGTAAACCAATATGCAGAAAAATATCCCGTAAGAAACCTTTCATCAGGTTCACCATGCTAGTACCAGGTTGGACCTCCCTGTTCTTCCAGAAAGGCCTAACTCCTGGTGCCATCGATTCAGTGAGGTGTTTAAAACCATCAAATTTATGCCACATTTACATGAAGCGTCACAGCAGACAATGATCCATGATGACAATCTTCAACCACATCCCAAAGCTGCTCTGTGGAACCCAGCCTGTCTGGCACATCAATGCCACATAAATACTCATTCAGCCACTTTCTTCCTCATTCTGATTCCTGGTTTGAGCTTCATCATGCTGTCTTCACCATGACTAAATGCTTTGAGTTGCTGCCATGCGGTTAGCTGATTTGATATTTGTGTTAACATAAAGTGGAACAGGTGGACCTGATGATTTGCCTTTAAATACATCCCACAGAATTTTCTCTGTTTTAAGAACTTGTCATCACTGACTGGATATTCTGGCTGCATGTATTCAGGTCTGTGTGGGGGTGTGTCTGCCCCCTGTTGGCCATAAACTGATTACTGCTTCTGGTCGGTTCAAAGGCTCAGAATAACATCATCAGTGGGTGTCATCAGTTTTTCTAACAAAATCAGAGACTATAACAAACTATCAGACAGTCAGATGCAGCATGAGCCTCACTTTACTCTTCAGTGGATAAAAGTTCATGATGTTACCTGATAAAGGTAACTCTTTTTTCCTCAGGGAAGTGAATTTAGCATGTTAGCAGCATGTGTATGTTGTCTCTGATGGGTTTCTGTCACCGTGGTTTGTTCTGCTGTTAGAAAATGTTAACTTTCAGATTCAAATGGTGACATGGAGCCATCAGGAATAAAATCCAAACAGTCTAAAAGCTTCCTGTAGTGCTTCTGCAACAATGATGTGTTTTTTTTTATCCCACAGTAAAGAAAAAAAGCTCGCTGTGGATGTATTAAGAGCACGGCATTGAGGAAATGATCTCCTGCTGAATTCTCACTGTCTTAGTTTGATCACCTTCTTCATTCTAATGAATCTAATCTGTTTTTATTCGTAGATAAAGAGTGTTTGATCAGGTGTGTTTAGTAAAATCATGACTTGTGTTTTCTCCCTGAAGGTGACGACGTGCTAATGGGAGGCTGAGCTGGGGGATGTGAGCTCACCAGTAAACATGACCCTTTTGGCCGGCGATGGTTCTGACTATGACTACAGCGCTTTGAGCTGTGCCTCTGACACCTCCCTCAATCCACCCCCCCAGGAGGAGGAGGAGGCTCGTAAGGGGGCTTTTTATAAAAGGGCCCAGCCCGCTCCTGAACTGAGTTCCGTTCCTGACAGCACACCCTTGACCGGCGCCCGGAGACTCCACGCCATCATCAATGTGGGCGGCCTACGTTACCAGCTGCCCTGGACCACATTAGAAGACTTCCCCCTGTCCCGCCTGGGCCAGCTGCACCTCTGCAGCAGCTTCGATGAGATCATGCGTATCTGTGATGACTACGATGTGACACACAACGAATTCTTCTTCGACCGTAGCCCCTGTGCCTTTCGCACCATCCTGACCTATCTGCGTGCTGGAAAGCTGCGCACCCTCCGGGAGATGTGCGCCCTGTCCTTCAGGGAGGAGCTGCTCTACTGGGGGGTCCCCGAGGAGAGCCTGGAGTGGTGCTGCCGCCGCCGCCTGCTGCAGCGCGTGGAGGAGTTTGAAGCCATGGAGAGGGCGGAGGAAGAGGAGGTTCTCCTGGAGGACCTGCTGGATTCAGAGAGCGGTCACAGGCAGCATCCAGCTGAGTCCAGACTCAGTTGCTGCATGGGAAAGCTCAGAGACATGGTGGAGAGGCCTCAGTCTGGCCTTCCAGGGAAGATCTTTGCCTGCTTGTCAGTGCTGTTTGTCACCATCACTGCCATCAACCTCTCCATCAGCACCATGCCGGCCATGAGGGAGGAGGAGGAGGCGGTGAGTAGAGGATACAAACCACATCTCCACAAGATTAAAATAAAATCCTTATTTAACAGAAACGTGCAACTTAATTTATTATTTAGCAAATGTAAAGAAAAGCAGAATTTGTTGGAGGGAGGTTCACACTGTATCTGCTGACTACAGAGAGAAACTTGTCCCCATGATTCCTGATACGTTTGCTCAAAGATGCTCTTCATCATCTTATTCATTTATTCATGATGACGAAGAATAACAGGGATAGGGATGAGTTCTTGTTTCCAGTCCGGTGATAGACTGGATCCTTGTTTGGCTAAGTGTCCTTCCCTTTCACAACAAAGAACACAAAATACCTTCAGCCAGCAGCTTTGATAGTGTTAAAGCTTTACTGAGCTTTAAAATGAGCATATAGATATTGACCACCAACAGAAGATTGTGAGATGGATTGGATATTCTGGCACCCATACCAGTTTTCTGGAGACATTTCATGACCCGCTGCTGGAAACTAGGTTTGACTCCAAGCAGAACATCATGGTTGTTATAATTAGAATAAACCAGTTGAATCTTGGAATGAGTATGTTGGTGGCTAGAGGAAATCCTGGGAAAGATAATGCAGAGTGAGCCTGTGTAGGCAAGAGGGGACAGCAAAGTAAAACTCAAGTAAAGGAATAGTTCCACCAGATTGATCATCAGGTGACTGAGAGACAAAAGAGACTTGGTTACAGACGTGCTCTACACAATGAGACCAAACAATCACCATAAAGGCTAAAAGCGTCTGGCAGGAACGAGCTGCAACTTCCAGCTTTACATTCCTGCCTTGTGTTTAGATGCAAACAAGGTATGAAGAGGGTCCCTGCAGCCCACCCAGCACTCTTTGAGACTGACAGCAAACCAAATTTAAAGGAAAAAAGAAGCTGATTCCTGAACCTAGACAGCCAGAATCAGCAGATGAATAGCCCACATAAACATGAACAAGTTATGTTTCTTATGTTCTAGTGATTTCCAGCTCCAGGACTGGAGCACTGGACACCTGCAGGTTTTCCATGTTCCCCTGCTGCAACACACCTGACTCAAATGATTAAGTCATTGTGCAGAACTTCATTAGCTGTTGGATACATTTAATATGACCTGCAGGGATACATTAAAAACCTGTGCTCCTCGTGGAGCGACTGAGGACACCCCTGTTCTACAGCCATCAAGTGACACGTTGATTACATGAAAAAGTGTTACATATGACATGTGATGGTTTTGTTCTTGTCTTTATGCAGATGGAAAGCAAAATCCGAATCTAGCAGCTACATAAGGTGAAGATAAATGATGTTAACTTTTCACTACAGCAGAAATTCTGTTGTTTCATGAAGCTCATCTGCAGAGGTATTAGATAGAAAATCAATCCTCTGGATAAATGGTAAAAAGTAAAAAGTAAAAAGAAACATAATGAGCATCCTTGTTCAGATAGAGTTACATCATTCTATCTGCCTGAACTGTCTCATTTATGAAGCTGTTTAATTCAAAGTGGCAATAATTACATTTGAGCAGCCTGCTGCTTCTAATTCATGGCTGCCAGATAACTGTAAGATCTCCAGTCTGAACCAAGTAGTCTTCTCTATTTCCTCTGCTAGGGAAGGCTTCTCCTTAATGATCCCATATTCTGTGTCTTTGAAAAGCTACCTTACACAAGCCTTTCCCACATTTCTTTATGCTCAACCTGTACTCATTCACATTTCCCCCTCATTAACGTATCCACAGCTAAGCTCAACGACAAACCGAAAGCAAGAATTTGGCTTTTCAGCAGCACTAAAAGCTCCCCTGCTCTGGAAGCTTTTCCCATCCTTCCTGAGAATAGTCAGAGGAACTTCCTCAGTGCATTACCTTTTCCAGCCCCTTCTGGAGATGCTCTGCTGGTGTTTTCCTGGTGATGTGCAGATCCTGGAAGTGGCATTTAGGAAATGTTTCTGCTTCTTTACCATGAAAGCATTAGGACTGTCCCTCTGTAATAGTTTTATGTGTTTTCTTGTTGACCATGTGAGTGTTTCTCACCTGTCTGGTTACCTGCCAGCCATCAGTTCTAAGAAGTCTAGTGGTGGATCCAAACTTCTTCCACATGATGAGGACCACAGTGGTTTTTAGGATCCTTAAGCAGATATTTTCTCATATTCTTCCAATACTCTGCACCTCCACCTTTTTAGAGGTTTATGAAAAGTCATTACTATTATTATTATTATATTATTATTATTATTATTATTATATAATATAATAATAATAGTAATTATATAATATTATTATATTTTGCACAGTGCACAGTCCAAAGACATGCACGTTGGGGATAGGCTGATTGGAGACTCTAAATTGTCCATAGGAGTGAGTGTGTGTGTGTGTGCATGGTTGTTTGTCTATGTGTGTTGGCCCTGTGATGGACTGGTGACCTGTCCAGGGTGTACCCCGCCTCTCGCCTGATGTAAACTGGGATTAACTCCAGCCCCCCCACAACCCTGTTCAGGGAAAAGCGATAGAAAATGGATGGATGGATGAATGGTGTTGCTGTAGGGAAGTGTGGAATACCTGCAGGATATCGGCCCTCCAGGGGAAATCATACAAGGCTTTTTTCACCGTGAGAGGATTATAAAGCCGCGTATCGATGTGCTGTTTATTCCAGAGGATTTTAAAGAGTGCTTCCATTTTTCAGAAGAGTTGTTCATTTATTTGGCAAAGATTTTGAAACCTCACAAACCGCGGGTCAGCGCCATAGACTCTATATGAAAGATGGACGGAGCCTCCGTGACGTCACCCATAGGTTTCTGAAAAGCTGATTTGAAGCTCATTGGGCGTTTCCCACCGGCGCCATCTTGGCAACGTGACGTGTCTTCATTACCGGAAAATCCAAAAATGGGTGAACATGTGTGCCATTTGTTTTCCATGTATAAATACTCGATAATGTAAAATTGCACATCTTCAAAGCAATATTTACGATACTATCGTAGGTGATATATATCGCCCACCTCTAATGTCTCTTGTTCTCTTAATTGGTCTAATATGGAAAGTTTTGTGCTATTTCTCCTCTTGTCGCCACTAGGGGTGTTATGGGATTTGTTGCACATTACGCTCTATTTGGTCGTAATTTGAGGCAGACACAAACAACCGTATAGTACGTATGATTTGGAGGACTTGTTGCATTAAACACCTCTTCGGATTGTCACCATGACAATGCATATTATCTTGAGTTATTGATCAGAAGGCAACATTGAAATAAAAAGCTTATAATAAAAAATATTTGTCAGAATGTAAAAGTCATAAAATCAACAGATGTGGCGCCTGTGTAAAATCAATTGATAGCTGGCCTATGTTAAAAGAATTCTGATAAAACATCTGATTGAACTAAAAGCCCTTTATTGATGTCCATTCAACTCTCCACACAATATCAGAGATGTGCATGTTTTCTATGCAACGCTGGGAGAAGTCATGTAAACAGGGAATCAGTTGGTTTCTCATGAAGTAACACCAGTGATTTACTGAGTTTCCACAAACACCCAAAGAGAAAGGTTATCAGCACGACGTTAGCAGTAAACAGACGATTCAAAGCACAGAATACAGTAAGTTACTTAAGCAAGAGTAGGCCTACGTGTATAAAACAAATAATATCTCCAACAATACATCGCTCCAAATTTAGTCACAAAAGTGGAAAATGTTTCCTTGATAAAATGTCATCTGAAGAGGAACAGTTTTTTAATAAAGTTGTTTCAGAGCTTATGTCTGAAACTACATGTGGACCACAGCAGCCCAATAAGGTGCAGACAACTAAACCTGTCTATGTTTCTTTGTGGTACCAGATGATGAACAGCTAGATGAAAACAAAAAATCTCTGAAGCTCTTTATAAACCGGATTCTTGGTGCTACAATTTCACAATCTATCAAAAGATCTGTTGATCCAACTCGGTTTGATGAAATCAAAACGAGTCTGCTGAAGAAAATATGGACTGAATTCAAAGACATCGACAATGAAAGAGTTCCCAGAAGAAAAATAGACAAACTCTCCCAGAAAATTTACAAAGATATCTGCCAAGAGTCTTTCAGCTCTCAAAAATATACAGTAGCAGTGTATTTAGAGGAGGCATTCATAGACAACGAGATTATCTCAAGTTTCAAAGAACATCTGATAAAACCAGAAAAACCTGCCATCACTCAAAGATTTATGTCCTTTGTGGGCAAGTCTGTTAAGAAGTTTAGAGGTTCAGAAAAGAACTTGTCCGACAGTTTAGCTTCTGGGTCACCTGGGCCCAGTATTTCAAAACTAATCCTGTAGGATTAATCCAGGTGGATAGGATTTTTCTTGGATTTGAGTCAGAT
>JBAMHV010000014.1:24065534-24084261 GCA_037177535.1 Pseudomugil gertrudae
CAAGCAAATTTCAGCCATTTTAAACTATTTATTGCTCTTTTAGTTCAACTTACACAGATTTTCACTACAAGTTGACCTTCAAACTTTTTACTCATAATTAAACAAGATTTCATTTTAAACTTTAAAAATGTACTTTTATGATAATTTAAACTCTCTTCAGCATTACAGATCAACAAGTTCAGCCTTCAGGCATTCACCCTGCTGTTCTGCAAGAACAGCAAAGTTCTAGTTTATATAGCACCTTTCATGTACAATATATTAAATATTATATGTGTGTGTGTGTATAATTGCATATATAATATATATATTTAACAGAAACGGAGCAGATAAATCTAATGTACATAAATAAGTTATCCTGTCTAAATATGTCTAAATTGAATGTTTATTGCTACCTCTATTTGATTAAATGTAAACATATCTGTACTTGTACTTAAACAAAGTGAAAAACGTGGAGTTTACAGTTTAACCGACTTGATGTGAGCTGAATGTGGAAGTTGAACTCTGAACTCGCCCCTGCTGAAAATGAGTCCACGGCTAGTACTGTGTAGTTCCCTCCTCTGGACAGCAGGGGGCGGCATTTTCCCACAGAGCAGACCTTTAGCTTCTCCTGAACACAATATGTTCACAGTATTGACATTTCTGGTATGCTTCATCACTCAGGTCTAGAGATGCGGACTGGAACATGATATATGAAGAAACTCAGTCCAGTCAAACCAGTGGTCATGGTTCATTTCAGGTGAGGAGGAGCTCCTTTCAATAAAGCCAAAGCTACGCGCTGCGTCAGACAATCTGACCAATCAGAGCTGAGCGCTGTTCGGGAGACCCCGCCCCCTCTGCTCTCCCATCACATCCCGGTGTTTTGATCCAGATTTGGTTTTCCTTGAACAGTACCGTGCTGTCGGTCACTTCTACATCGGTTCCCGCTGTAGATGTGCGCACGTGCTGGTGATACCGGTATCCCACTTCCATCTACGTATCTTTGCTGAGTGTGCGTGATTAAAAAAAATGTTTGCCCAGCTCCGGAGCGTCTCCCCGGGCCGTCCTTCCACCTGAATGGGACTCCTCGCCACGTCTCAATCGCTATTCTGCGCCTCTGCCGCTCCGGTCTGCGCTCCTGCCGCATCCCTGTGATCCTTCAGCGCCACTCAGCAGTTTGTGGATGGTTCTTTGTGGATGTTTGAATATCAGCCCGCTGATTTGATCGACAGAAGAGACACGCTGTTAGGTCTCCTGCAGCTTCAGGGTGAGTGGCTCAAACTTGTTTTCCTCACTCCAGTTCTGACATGAAAAATGAATGATGCAGATGAATCACACTGCAAACGACAAAAGCTTCACTTTAGCGGCTTCTTAATGTCACACTTTCCACCTCGATGAGCTATTTTCACTGTGCGGCTGGAGTTTGTGCTCTTCTAAAATGACTGGTTGTAAATCCAGCTAATCTGGTCCTTCCTCTGCAGTATGGGGGAAGAAATCGCACCACACCTCACAGTGAAACCGGCTCCTTCACTCTAAGTTTTCATTTCACTGAAACTTGGCAGGAAGCCTCAAATCAACCAACTGCTGTACTCACTGACAACATCACACAAAACAGATTTTAAAAGGGAAGAACATGAATTCATTTAGTTTGCTGAGTCCTAATCTCCCTCCCAGAATCCCACACATTTTAAAGACATGCATGGTGTAATCTCAGGATTAGTTTCTCCCACTCATCAGGACTCAAATACTGTAACGTAGTGCCACTAATGATAACCTCAAATACTGTGGAGCGCCATGATCTGGCTGCATATACTGTTTATGCTTTACCACTAACAACACTATCATGTGTATACAGTCCACATGTGTCCTGTCTCAGGTTGATGCAGGAACTGTTCTCCTGTCTCTGACCTCTCTCATCCACAATCTGTTCATTTCTGCTCTCACTTGGGGAGAAAATGAGGACTGATTTAAAGTCTATACATGTTCTATCAGTCGTGCTAAATGTTGGTCTGCTGGTCTAAACCAGATGCTATTTTTTTCCATGTTTGTCACGATGACGGCTGAAATATAACGCTGAGCTCAGGTCCCATGCTCACAACTTGCAGCTTTTTGATCTGACTTAAACCTAAATACTGTGTGTATGAACCCACAGCCTGTTTTTTTCTCACAGTAATCCCCTCTGATATCTGAAACCTTCTTCCAGAAATTAGTTTCAAAGCAGCAGCATTTTCTGACATAGAGTCACCATTACATTTGATTATCAGCGATGCATAAGACTAATCCTGCAGAGATTTTGTCAGTGGGGTTTTATGTTTTGTGCATTGGGTGTTTTCCTGAAAGAATTAGGATGTTTTGCAACAGACAAGCAACAAACACATGTTTTTACATTTATAATATGTTAGTATGTAAGTTTAGACCCCCGTCATACAGACTTATGGAAGAGGTTAAGGTATGTTGTGAAGAAACATTCCACTTTTCACTGTAGAAAGTCACACTACCACACTGGTTTCATATGTAGCGTCCCCCTGCAGACATGGTACCAGTGCTACCAGCTGTTAGCGTGCCTCAGACCCTCTGCAGTTCACAACCAAGAAGCAACCCCCATTGGAAAAAAGTGAAGCCTTTGTGGAAGTGCCAAAAATTGCAGTACCCCTCATCCACTAGGGGCTCTGCAAAATACCAGCTTCACAGCACAAATAAACATGTTTACAGCCATGTTTACAAAAAACAAACATTTTAGTTTTTTTAAGGTCGGGTTTACCTTCATGATAACTGTGAGGGGGTGGTTTGTTTTTATATAACTCAGCCCTTTAAATGTTATTTAATCATGAAACTGCATAGTTATGGGTGTGGCTTTTTGAATGACAGGTATCTGATATCAGCGGAAATAAACACAAACATGTTTTCTAGCTAGCTAACAGTGCGCCTTAGCCCACCTCCATTAGCTGGTTAGTTCCTGTTAGCTCAGAGTTAGCTCAGTTAGCTACAGGCTGATGATAGATGTCATCCATCCACCCCGACACTCACAGTGCTCACACACACACACACACACACACCCCTCAGCTTCACATCTTTGCACATTTTTGTATTTTCCGGGAGCGACAGCCAGCGTGACGCTGCCAAGATGGCGTTACTGCCCAACAAGCTTCACTTTTGCTCTTCGGATACCAACTTGGAGGCTCCATCCATCTTCACACAGTCTCTGTTCACAACACAACAAGCTGATGACTGACAGCTGCTTCTCAAAATGCTACGACATGATGTGTTGTGCTCCCTAACTGCCGGGTTCCACAGAGAGGACCTAATTCTCCCTGCAAATCCCACACATTCCTTCCAAGGAAAGCCAAAGATATTTCTGTCAGCTTCAGTGAGATTGGTGGAAAGTGGCTCTTGAGGCTGGAATCCCTGCTAATTGGCCCTGTGGCTTTGTTCTGGTGTACAGGAGGATTCTGTGTGATACACTGAGCTGCAGCATCAATGAACTGCTTGTTTCGCTGGCAATACACTGCAGGATAATCAACTGCTTTTCGACAGGTCGCTTTCCCTTACAGAAATGACCTCTGTGCACCTTTCCCCAGAGATGGTAGGAGACACAATCAGGGTGGTCTGCAAAGTAAGACCCACACCAGGATGTTAATGTGGATTGCACTGAAGCAAATGAAGAGATCCTGCTTATCTATCAGTTTGCTGAGATCATAATTTGATTTAGTGAGTGTCCCAGTTTCCCTCAGGTCAGCTGAGGATTAATTGGCATTGAGCTCTGAAGCCATATTGTGATATTCTAAAGAAGATCCAGCCTACTGGCCAGAGGAAATGAAATGACAAGAAGGGCTCCTGAACTGTGGGACAGCAGATGATGTAAATCAGCTCGGGCTGCACTGCAGTCATAGCAGCAATAACAGAAGTCCTTGTGTACCGATTCTGTATTAAAACAAAGACGTCACACTCATCCTCTTTTGGCTTCAAAGAGGTTAAAAACAAACCGATCCCTTCAACCAGATGCTGATGCTCTCTGGAGGTTTGAGATGGCTTCCCACTGACTGAACCCCTGAATTTTTTATGGTGCAAACTGTAAACGTCTGTTGCTCTGGCCCAGATTATGTGCTAGTTAGTGTCCAGCTTCATACAAAAGCATGTGGTTATCCATCAGAGTGCCGGAACCACCTTAGTCGTCCTCCAGTTTCACATCGTTCTCCTCCGCTTTCTCTTTCTATTTATTCCTAAATCATTTTCAGTTCAGTTCAGCTTTATTTATATAACCAATCTCCCGTCTAGAACTGCATGAGGCGACAGTGGGAAGGAAATCTCCCTCTTAAGAGGAAGTAAAAAACCTCCGGCAGAACCCAGCTCAGAAAGGCCCATCTGCCCCGACTGGAAAGATGGATCAACGTGCGCTGCAGTCAATCCCAGCTGACGTCAGGCGAGAGGCGGGCTACACCCTGGACAGGTCACCAGTCCATCACAGGGCCAACAGACATAGACAAACAACCATGCACACACACACTCCTATGGACAATTTAGAGACCCCAATCAGCCTATCCCCAAGGTGCATGGGGTGCACACTGGCAGCTGGTTCCACAGGAGAGGGGTCTGATAGCCAAAGGCTCTTCCTCCATTTCTCTTTTAGAGAATCACAAATAAACCTACAGTCTGAGAGCGAAGGGCTCTGATTGGAATATATGGAGTAATGAGATCTTTCATATACAGTGGAGCTCGGTCATGGAGAGTTCTCATCAGAACCCTCGCTGCAGCATTTTGGATCGGCTATTCTGAGCAACCCAATGCGAGATGCAAGAATAACTCCACAGTTCCTCACTGTAGTATCCAAATGAATGCATCCAGATAAATTACAAAGCGAGACAAGTTTTTTCAGGCCCAAAGACGTACCCTCAGTCTGAGTTTAAAAAAGTCATCCGTGTCTTTATATCTTTCATCTGGTTCTATCTGGCTTCGTAGGAAAGTAAATCGTTTTGCATCTTTTTTATGTTCTGGTCTGAATTGATTAGAATATGGTGTATGTCATAGTTCTGTTATAAAATGAATCCTGCACTTAATTCTACTGTATATGAAGCTGAATGAAGGTTTTAGCGTGTGGATGCTTGGAAGAGCAAAGCAGAGGTCATTAACTCGCTGAAATGCAGCGCTTTAGCATTCTGTGGTGGCTCTCAGTCAGAGCTGGCTGTTTGAATGAAGTATCTGATGCTGGTTTGATACAGACAAACAGAGGAGGACTTGTATCGTCCCAGGATCCCTCGCCACTTCCTGTCCCTCCGCTCTGGGAACAGGCCAGGGTGACACAGGCCACCCATCTCCACTCAATCCACCCACTGTTAACTCTGTGGAAAAGTGATCACTCTCACACCCTCATTCCCGTCGCTCCATGCACGTTTCTGGTGACAGGAAATAAGTCTTTGGCATTTAGAAAGATGTCTCTGTGTGGCTTTGTGTAGGCGCAGCTGTGTGAGCTGGGTTGGGATGATGAGATGCTGGGAAGAGTACACGCTGTCCCCCATCCCTGCACTCTCTGTCCTCTGAGAATCACTGCAGTGTACATCAACATGGAGTTTTCCTGCAAATCAACCATCCTTTTAGACTTAACCCCTGGTTCAGTCAAATCTGATAATCCCACCAAAACAAGATAAGAAGATTTCATTTATGTGGAACTTACCGAAGAAATAAGGAAAAAAAGAGGAGAAATGTGTGTACACTGGTTTACATGACATCTTTTAGTTAGTGGACGTGCATGACAAAGCCACAAAGTCATCGCTGTAGCAGAGAGCCCTGTGCTGCTGGCGTTTTGGAGCATGTTGGCTCCTCGTTCAGGCCCATGTTGAGTTCTCAGGCTGCAGATGAGGGTCGATTTTGGCCGGATGCGTGCATCGGGGTGCGCTCGGAGCGCATTCGCAACATGTTGGGTTTAACGCAGGCACCCAGCCCAGCCCAAAACCTGTTAGCATGTTAGCATGTAACAGTGTTAACATTGGGAATAACTGCTTATAATGTCAAGGTTTTACTCGTTCCAAAAAAACTCAGATTTAATCCTGGAGGAATAAAATCAGGTACAAAGTCATACTACAGCAACAGTATCTTCCCCCATTCCTGGGGTACAATGAGGACCACATAATGACTGTGTGTCTGGATAGATCTGCTCTGAGCGGGATATGTGACATACCAGTACCCTATAAAGATTAAAATCACCTCAAAGTGAACAACCTGCGTGTTTTATAGTAGCATCCTCAGACACATAAAACATATTTCCTGTGTAATAACTGGGCCTACATCTGAAGTCCAGCTGGTGCAGAGCTGTAGACTCAGCAGTGTTCCCTCCAGGACCCGCAGACCCGATCCGATTCCTGGCTCTGATTAGATGCTGGTCTGTGACACAGCTTTCTGCTGTCCCCTGTTTGCCTCACAGCGTCTCATCCACGGCTTCACTTGCCTTTTGACTTCCATTTGAATATTGAAATCAGGACCTTGGGAACAAAGAGGTGGCTTAAAGGAGAAGGAGGAAATGGTTTCATTGTCTGGGGGCCTCGCCCTCCAATCTGTTATGGAAATGTCATGGCAGGGAGCTGTTATGTTTTGATGATGAAGCGTGACATGGACACATTTTAATATTTTAATGCTTCTTGCATGTCTGCTCCATTTATTTGTCTATCTCCAAGGAAGTAGTGCCCCGTCTCTGATCTCCGTGTCTCGTTTTCAGCAGCAGAAACAAAGAATCATCCCTGTGGTTGTTCTGCTCTTATTTGCCTCCAACATTCAGCTTAGTCAACAAAGGCATTTGCATAATATTTCTTTAAATCTGTGTGTATATTAGAGATATTGTGAAGGATCAACTGTCACACTGTTTGTGTGACAGGCACACACAAGGAAAATGCCATGTTTTCAGAGCCGTTTGGAGAAGCTTTAGCTGGGTGTTGTGTGCAGCTCGGGGGCAACCTGGATTATCGGTGTCTCTACCTGCTCCTCATACATTCCTGCTTGGGGCTGTGTGAGGTGGAGAGGAGTTTAAACTCGCCTTGTCCTCCGCTCTACATTCCTCAGCTATGACTGAACTCAGGCACGTTGCTTTGGAAGAAACCTGGAAATGCTACCAAACGCACCTGGTTCACTTTCTCATTGTCTAATCTGTGTGGGGTGCAGCTGTATATATACCATGAATATGCATGTTTTCTGTTTACTCCCTGAAGACGCATTAGGTCTGAGATCTAAAGGAAGCTCTTCCTGCCTGCCTGTGCAGAAGCTGAACGGTAGAAAAGCTCCGGTTAACTGAAGCATGAGGCTCATCTGAGTCTCAGAGGAGCCGAGCAGATCAAATGCTGCTTCTTTGAAATGTGATGAGAAGGGGTGAATTTAAGGTTCTGCTAACATAGTAGCAACATAACCAGCAGCCTGTGTGATGGGATCTCGTGTTTTCTGGCCTCAGCGTGTGCATCTGACTGTTGCTTCACCAGGATTTCAGTTTGGTGCTCCTCGTGTTACTGCTGACGTATCAAAGCTTGTATTTTTTCCATTTCTTCAGGGAGGAACGGATTAAAACTAGGGCCGTAGATGTAAGCGAGCACTGTAGCGGGGTGAGGGGCTGGAATGGAGACGGATTATCTAGGTTTTTTTTCTCTTCCTCCACTTCTGGTTTGAACACATGAGCCGAGCTCGTTGATTTGCTTCACATGTAGGCCATGTTTGGGACAGAAAGGAAGAAGACCCAACCTGAGCCCTCTGCTGATAACAGTACAGTATAAACACAGTGGTGTCAAGTGTGTGGTTCAGGGGCAAAAACCAGCCCACCGGAGGGTCCAGACGGACCAGCATCACTTTGGTAAACATGAAAATAACAAACAAGATATAAACTGTTTTATTATATTTAAGGCAACTAGATGGCCACATGGTTTGATTTAAAATGTTTCTGGCTTAATAGATCTGATCTGATAGTCTGTTCAGGTGATCAGGAGCCCTGGGGATGGGCTGTGCACTGTGTGTGTGTGTGTATAAACATATTTTCTGAAGTGGATGTTTATTCATATTTCCTTGTGAAAGGATGGTTCATGTAAATTCCTTCACTATGCCCCCTGTCCTCTGTACTAAAACAAAGCGTTATATCTGGGTTGTTAAGCTGCCGATCTGCCGGAGAGCAGATGAAGTGTTCCCCGTTCTAAAATGACTTCAGCTCATTTCTCCGTAGTCGAAACATTTCATTATGAAATGGTAAATATTGACTAACCAGTGTGGACGTAATTGGCTGTTTTGCAACAAACCTAAAGATCTCGTATGTGTGTGTCCGTGTGTGTGGGTGGGGGGGGGAGTTAGTTCTGCAATGACTTCACTGTGTCTGCCTCTATCACACCCAGTTTGAGAGAGGTCTCAGGTAAGCTGGGTGCACTACATGCGTAGTTAACCTGCTAACACGAGTCCAGGGAAGCTCTGGGCTTTAGGTTTCAGTAGGTTCTGGGTGTTAAGATGTTCATCGATGTAGTGTCTGTTTGTTTCAGATGGAAGTCATGTGATCCAGCTTCTGCTCATCCTTGTGGAGGGTACATTTTTGCCTGACATGTTTAGATGTGCCCCACAGTGACGTGGCTTCTTCCTTTCCAGTTTTAAGCACGGTGCTTTCTGTGAAACTACTAAGTGTTGTGTTAAGGTCTTTGACCTAATGTGAGGGAAGAAGATGAGTGGAACAAAAGGAAGAACAGTGGAAAGAAAACACAACAAGCAACCATCAGTTTAAGCTCAGATTGGTGTAACATTTGACAGGAAATGGTTTAATCACAATTCTCAGGTCAAAATGTAGACCTCTAAGCAACAAAGTAATAATAATGATGTAGAAGACAATGATAATGTGATAAATATTAGTGTTATCATCCATCCATTTCCTGCTGCTTATCCGAAGTCGAGACGCGGGGGCAGCAGCCTAAGGAGGGAAGCCCAGACCTCCCTCTCCCCAGCCACATTCACCAGCTCATCTGGGAGAATACCGAGGCGTTCCCAGGCCAGCCGTGAGATGTAATCACTCCAGCATGTCCTGGTTATCCCCTGAGGTCTCCCCCCACAGAGAAGTGCCCAGAACACCTCACCAGGGAGGCGTCCAGGAGGCATCCAAACCAGATGCCCAAACCACCTCATCTGGCTCCTCTCAGTGTGGAGGAGAAGCTGTTTTACTCCCGGATGGCCGAGCTTCTCATTCTATCTCTAAGGGAGACACCGGCCACCCTGTGGAGGAAGCTCATTTTGGCCGCCTGTATCGATAGTGTCATCATGGATTAGCAATCATAGATTTACCATATAGTCTCAGAATAAACACAACATAAGTGGCAGGATTGTTCACATCCTGGACAGAATATAAATACCTGGATAACCTCTGATAGTCACCTAAAGGGTAAGATGTCATGATCAATAACTTTTTAAGTAACACCTTAAACCTGCAGGACACTGGCCCAAGAGGTCCAGAGTTTGTGATGTCTCTACTGGTCTGATCAGAGCTGTATTAGGGTCACATATCTCCTAACAAGCTTTGCACTCTGCACATTTGACACATCTTCTGATCAAATTGACCCATATATTTTCTCTTTGAGCTTCAATTCTAAAATAATTTGATACATGTCATATTCAGATTAGGGACAGGGGATAACAGAAAATCCATGGACCTGCAGCTTGTGCCAGTTGTGTTTGTTGTTAGGAAGTGAACAGCAAACTACCCCGTAAGAGCTGGCTTGAAGACAGACCAACCAGCTGCTCGGGGATGTCACACGGTTCCAAGGCTGCATTTAAAAAACAAAACAAAGTGGAATGTAAACTCAAGCAAGTCGGTGCAGAAAAATGCACACACACTTTGAGATGGTGCGAGGGATCGAGCCTCTGATCATAATATGCAAACCAAATGTTCTGATAGATAAAGAGGAGGGATTGAAGACATGTGGAAGAGAGAAACGTGATGAAAAGCAACAATGTCATGAGGAAGCGTGATGCTTGTAGTGCACACAGCATTTTCTGTAGGAGTTCAATAAACGTGATGTCATCGTTTGGAAGTCAGGAAATCCAATGTTTTCCGTATGAAGAGAGGAAATGTGACATTTCCAGTAGGGTTTTAGGAAACTTGATCCCACGCTCACTCTGAACATCATGTCTGATGTCCGGTCATGCGGTTTAGCTCAGAAGCTGTCTAACCTCAGTCCCCGTGGGCCGATATCCGCTAGGTTTTTGCTGCCTCCATGCTCCAACACACCTGATCGTAATAAATGAATAGGTTGACAATAACCTGTTGGTTTGCATCCGGTGTGTTGGTGCAGGGAAACATCCAAACCTGCCTCGTACCGGCCCTCTAGGACTGGAGTCTGACACCCCTGGTTTAGCTTCTCCCAGCAGCTCTCCTGGATTGTGCGTGCAGCCATCCTACATTTGTGCACTTTGTTGGTTTATGGAATGCTTGGAATCGGCTCCATGGTAACGACTGGGCTGTGTGTGCATGTTAGTGTGGAGCAGTAAATATTGACTCCCTGTGTGTGTGTGTGTGATCGCAGTGCACGAAGGGGGGTTTGTACACACTTTATGCAGGACTCAGCAGAGTCCTGATGTCGGGGGTGTGTATTTACCTTTAAACCACCAAACATGGAGCAGCTCCCTGCCATAGTGTTTTTAAGCATCTACAAACTGCATGTCTCCTGACTGGCTCTGTGGTGTGTAACAGCATCTTCACTCCAAACGTGGATCCACCTGACAGGTAATGGAAGCACGAGCAGATATTAGTCAGTCTCTGAAGTATGTGCAGCTGTAGGTGTGCAAACACACCCAAACGATCATTTCCTGTACTCGTGTTTGTGGAAGGAACAAAATGCAGCTCAGCTTGGATGTGTTTGTTCAGAACCAGGAACCTGCACTCGATCGGTGTAAACTGATACATGGTGCTTCTTTAAAAGGTCTGGTCCTGCAGCAGCAGAGCAGCTGTGACCGGACCGGTCCATCCTGTCTGCAGTTGTGGTTTATATAGGCCACAGATGTCAATGTTGCATTTGCCGAGTCAGATTAGGGGATAGATGTTTGATAATCTGGAGAGAAAAAGCAGGGTTGGATTATGATATAATTGGTGACGAGTGACGTGGGAACCAAAGCGATGTCACAGTAAGAGAAGGACGTCTACAGAGATGACCTGGGAAAATCACGCTGCTCTCATTAACATTCTCAGGACATGAAAACACACTTTTCTGGGATGGCTCCAGTTGTGGATGTTCGTCGTGCAGCTCGTCCACTCAGACGATGAGCCCATGTTGTCCAGCACATGCACACGCCTGCTAATGCAAATGCAGTAAAACATGATCTCCTCCTGTAGTCTGGCAGCTGTTGTTCAGAGAACATGTGGACTAAATGTTAATCTGTCCCTGATACTCTGACATGTCCACCATGGTGGGATCAGGTTACTGCACATCACAAAGTAGCTTCTTTCTTTTACCAGACTGAGCTCAGATCACTGGTTTCAGGCCCAGGACAATATAATTCAGATAAATATCATTACTCACCAGTGCTGGAATCTTTCCTTAAATAGAAATGTTTATTTAAAATTAAATAATACTATTACACTTAGATTTAGTGAACGAAATCCTTCATTCTGAAACAATGTTTGGAGTTAAATTTAAGTTAATGGCTGAAAGCGTCACATTATGATGTAGATCTACAGGGAGTAAAACATGTTTCATCTTCTGGATCAGTCACAGCACTTTTACATTATTAGCTTTTATTTACATTTATTTCTCACACAGTGATCCATGAGCACATCCACTTGATATGACATATGTTACATATTAACCTCATTTTATTTAAATCATGGAGCTGAAAGAATAACCACTGACCAGAACCAGGACAGAAAACCTCCATCGGAACCAGAACCAGGACAGAAAACTTCCATCAGAACCAGAACCAGGAAGGAAAACTTCCATCAGAACCAGAACCAGGAAGGAAAACTTCCATCAGAACCAGAACCAGGAAGGAAAACCTCCATCAGAACCAGGAAGTAATCTTGTGAAAAGTAGTTTTCAGGTGATCCAGGGCTTGTTACTGGAAGGCGTTGTATTCTTCTTCTTTGCTGTCCACACAGAAGTTCATGTCATGTGTCATGGCATTGACGTCCTCTCCATGTGCTTCACTGAGGATGTTCCTGTCTCAGAGCTTCCTCCCAGAGCATGTTCTAACAGTCCGCGTGATGCCGGGTGGTTGCTGAATGATTAACTTGTAAGTTGAAGTGAGAAAAACCAGATAAAGGTTAGATTTTTCCAAACAAGGCAGGACTCAGGAGCCGGATGCCTTTAACATTGCATATAATAAGTCCAGTAATGTCTTTAGTTATGTTATGTTGCAGAGGGGGAGGCGTTGAAGTCCCCAGAGATCTTAATGAATGCACTTGGATGCTGCGTTTGTAGCTTAGCAACAACTGAGCTGATAGCATCACAGGCCGGGTTCTGCAGCAGGGTTTGGTACGATGTAAACCACTACCAGAACAACACGAGTAAACTCTCTGGGCATAGACGGTTTGCAGTTACCGGGCCGATGTCTGTTTATCACATGTTCATCCTGAAAACCAAACAAAAACAGCTAACCGAGCTTGTTCAGGAGCAGCCGAAGATCAACAAGGGAACAAAGTTTTATCTGAAAGTCTGAAAACAAGGAAAATGATTGCATTATGTACTTCTGTTATACGGATGGAAGAAGATGCTTTGATGCACATTGGTGCCACAGCTAGGATAGTAGGTAAACGGTAGCATAAATATAAAGCTAATATCACAAATAATAAAGTGTACAAAAGGAAACGTGTAAAAATGTTAGAAGTTTGTGTTGAGGGAACGATGCGCTGCTGAGAAAAGATTTGGTCTCTGCTGATGTGTTATTTCTACGAAGCTCTTCTAGTAATACATTCTGTTATGTTGTTTGGTTTGCCTTATATGATGATTAATTCATTATTTTAGCCTCATAATCTGACATCTGAGCCCGTCTTTGGAAAGTTAAGGCTGACTGAATGAAATGGTTGAGCTTCTAACGGCAGCTTCACCTGGAAAACGAAGCAAAAGAATAACTTTGTTACGTTTTGTAACCTGTTCCTGCATCATGTAAACACTGGTTCCTGAAACGTGTTCTGCCAGCTGATTCTGATGGAGTGCATCTGGTCCAGACTGGATCCATGTTCAGAAAACAGTCTGAGATGGAAAACCACCTCGGTAGTCTGCCGACCGAACTGGTCTCTGCTCCGTCTTTCAGAACTGGGATCTAAAAACCAGCTTCAGCACTGGATGGAAACCAGTCTGATATAAAAATATGAAGATGTGAATAATGAATAGTAAAGAAGTGCAGAGTAAATGAATATGTTGTGATTTTTCAGGTGAATATCAAACTAAGTGAGTGACTTTAATAAGAGCGGAAGCCTTCAGGGTTGGCTTTAGATGAATCTTGCACATTTCCCAGTGGTTGATTTTAAATGTACAGAAAAATTAAGATAAAGTTATTTGTGTGTGAACTGGAGCCAAAAGCTGGAACCAGAGTGTTTTCTTTTCACATGAAATGCAACATGGAGCAGAAGAACCGGGTCAGGAAGCTTCCTGTGCAGGGAAACAAGCCCAGCAGCAATATTAGGACTATTCCCACTTACCAGAAGCTCTGGAGATTTGAACGATTTGGAATTCATTTCCAGATCTTATGCATAATTAAGCAAACCCCCTTTCCCTTCCACCCATCCAGCCACATCCACCCGCACCCCCTCGCCTTGCCAGAGGGATTTTCACGCAGCTCTGCCTCTCGGACAGCTTGTTACAGTAACTCGGCTTCATTAGTCTGATGTCAGGTCCTCTTTAATGATCGTCAAGAAAAGTGTCTGTGAGCACAAAGACAAGCTGGATGTTTTCAAGAGCGTTTCCTTCTCTTCCCATCACGGACAGAATTCCTGCAGAACATGATACTGTGAGGCGTCATCTTTCATTCCATATTTACTGCTGTGGGATGTGGCAGCCAGCGAGCCACAGGCCTCTTCTTGTTGATGCTGTGAACTCTGACAAAAGATGGCTTTGTCTCAACACGAGTATGAACTCAGACGAGAGGCTGCTAATTCTTTGTTCATCCTTTACTCGATTTGGTCCTGATGTGCGAGCGTCAGGCAGCAAAGCAGCTGAATTCTGGTCGTATCTGTGAGGTAAACGGCTCCGCTCGCTCATGTTCCTCCTCAGATCGTGTGCCCCAGCTGCCGAGGCCACACGAGATCAGTTTAATTCATGTTTTCAAACCCTCCTCCCACATGATGTGGTATTTAAGCTTCATCGCTGTTAAGGCGACGTCTCCTGAGTGAAACCTTTTGTCTCTGGGACAGTGGTGGGGTGTTTCGTCGGATGGAGATGAGAGAGGAAGCTTATTAGCCATGCAGCCCATCCGCTGGGGGGGAAACACAAAGAGCCGCCGTCATCTTTGTGTCTGCTCCCTCCTTACTGTGTTAACCTGCACTCGTGGTCACATGCGACCCCGTTTCTGCAGACATGCCTGGGTGGGTGGAAGGGGGGCCAAAGTGACCAAACCTTTTCTTTAACATGCACATCATTCCTAAGGCTTGACTTTCAGGGAAAACGTTTGTATTGAAACATACAATAGAAACAATTTACATTTATACAGTTTTTCCTCCAGATGTGTCTTTTTTTTTAATCTTTTATGGTTATTTATGCTACTATTATCCACCATTTGTGATAAAGTTGTGTAGAAACACCAGAAACATCATCTTGGCTGTAAAGAACTATTACTTTGTCCTTTTCAGTTTGCTGAACTTTGGCTGCTCCTGATTGGACGTTACTGTTACTGGTGGAAGGTTTGACAGGAAGTGGCTTTATCATAATTTCCCAGTCAAAATGGAGGTCTCTTAGCAACATGGTATTTTTTTATGTGATAAATGTTATCATGAATCAGCCAGTGTGGATTTACTGCATAGAGCTTCTGAATAAACTACACATTGGAGTGGGATAACGTATCAGGTAACTTATCCTTTTAGGTGACCTACTAAAAATGTCCAGGTATTTATCTCCCATCCAGGAGGTTTACTATGGAATCAGATTTGTTTCAAAATTCCAAGCAAAACTTTAAGACTCAAGCAAAAAACAAAAATTAAAGGAAACTGCAAACAAAACTACTGAATGTAACTAAATACTTGAGTTTTATAAAGTTTTGGTTTTAATTTTTCTTTTTTGCTTGAGTCTTAAAAAGTTTTGCTTGGAACTTTTGAAACAAATTTGATTCCATAGTAAACCTCCTGGATGGGAGATAAATACCTGGACATTTTTAGTAGGTCACTGATACGTTATCCCACAGAGTTACACACTGCTGAGAAACTGTTGATGGATATTGTTTAAGGACACCAGTCATCCAGTTTTACTGTTTAACTGATTCGATTTTATGTTATGAGGGACCGAGCTGGTAAAGGACAAGGAACACTGGTGGCTCCAGTAAAAGAACTGGTTTTATTTACACAAAATAATATTTTAAAAAAGAAATTGGGACTTTCAACTAAACAATAAAATGGTGTCAAATTAACTAGTGTATGTTGGTTTCTTGGGTTACCGCCTTAACGTGTGGCTGGCGGTACGGCCGTCACAGTAAAAACTAACTCCTTTAATATGTTAGTAGTTCATTAGGTAAAATCTGTTTCACTGGTTTTTTTCAAGTTCATCTCACTGAGAATAACGGAAGCACCTGAATGCAGCAGGAAGTAGGTTTGGAGGTGGTTTAAGATAAAATAATACCACTATGTTACGCTGTATCGGCTGCCCGGGTAATCGGTTTAAACACAGGAATGAGTGGTAGTAATGCAACAGTCACATGACATTACCAGTATAAATCCTTCATCGTTGGTCTTTATTTTAACTGGTAAACTGTACACTGAAAATGTGGTGAAAATTGCTAGTATGGTACTGGAACATGGTTTACTTCTAACTGGTTTGATTTGTAGCACCAATGGTGGTGTGGGATGAATTTCAGACCCTTTTATTGTTCCTAAAAAGAAAAAAAGCTTCATCTATTAAAACATAACAGAGAAGATAACAGACCTCTTTAGGTCAGTTTTAGGCCAGTTACATATGTACTTAAAAAGTACTTTTAAAAGGCATAATTACTGGAGAATTTACTCTATTGTTTATAATGAATTTAAATTCCTAAGCTTAAGCCCAAATCTGTCTGATTTCAGTGTTTATCACAACCACAATGGAGGTTGATCCTCTTCTAAAGCTGATTATATTCCAGCCCTCATGTCACCGCTCTGGCTGAGTCATGTTGGTGTTCAGATCAGCCGACCTCGCTACTACAATCAGCAGATAAACGACCCCGGCAGTGTTGGGGCAAATCCTCTCTTTCTGTCCGTGTGCACTTTAACCCTCATCTGCTTATCAGAGGGAACCCCCCCTCTCCCTTACAGGACTTTGTATTGTGTCTGTAAATTAGCATTTCCCAGCAGACCCCATGTGGCTCCATCAGCCTGACCCTGGGCTTAGTGTGATGATGATGATTTCCCCGCTCTAAGCTGTGATCAGAGCTACTCCATGAGCCGCTGGAAGCTTCACAAACAAGCTGCAGAAATCCAAATCAGTTCCTTTTCCCTCCACAAATCTGTTTTTATCATTTCTTTTCATTTTTACAACTTAATCTCTGATTCATACAGTCTGACTGAAACACTGATCCTGTTTGCAGTTTGTCTGCATATGTTGATGGAGGACAAGTGGAAAATAAATATCATTAATCATATATGTAAAATAAGTGCTGCGATGGACAGGTGACCTGAACAAGGTTCGCCCAACAAACAAGTGGAACAAACTGACAAAACTTTCACCACATGTATATAAAAGGTTTAAAACCGTCCTACACATGGCGAGAGTTCTGCTGGAAAAATATTGTGAGGTATTTTGTAACGTTACCAAGGCAGTGGAGATTCATGTTGGAGACTCTGTGGGGCTTCAGGGGCCAACCACTTTCATATTTTCTGGGACTGTAAAATCTTAAAACCTTATTGGACACAGGTATGTGAACATATAAATAATGTTTTTGCTTCTAAAATACCCTGCAGATGTGAAAGTGTATATTTAGGTGATGTGAATGTAACAAATTGGAGAACCACAGATAAAAGGTTATTAGGAGCAAAAAAGCCATCATAAGAAAGTGTCTAAAGGTGGAACCCCCCCCCACCATAGATGATTGGGTCAATATAATACATGGAATTTACATCATGGAAAAGTAGTCTTCCTCCCTCAGGATGCAAAAGAACAAATTTTACAAAACCTGGACTAAGTGGACTGAGTATGTAAAACCTGTAAGCCGGACTTTGTGTAAATATGTGTGTGAAAGTTTGCTCCTCCATATTGGATGATATGTACTCTCCCCATGTATGTTTTGTTCATACTGCTGAAAATGTTTTTAAAAAATAAAAATTATATTAAAAAAAGGTTTAAAACCTTTATGTGCTGATGCATAACATCTGCACGGTAACTTTAACAGATCTTGCTTAATTATTTTATTATTCATTTGCTGTTTGTGTTTATGCTTCTTTACACCATCTGCAATGCTTTTATGTGTTGAAGCACCAGAGATGGGGACTCGAGTCTGAGACTTGGACTCGAGTCCCATTTCCAGTGATTTCACACTCTCATTCAAAAGATTTGGACTCACCATTTGTGACTCGTGAACAATCCTCATTCTTTTCATGATCTCTTTGTCTGATCTCCGGTTTTCAGGATGCTGACACAGCATCACATAAACCCAGATGCACAGAATAAAAACAACAGTGCTAGCACTACAGCGCTGCTGCAACTTTTGGATATTAAAAATATAAAAATGAATGGACATATTGCAATTTCTGTGGTATAAAACTCCAGAACAATAAAAATCCACTTTTTTAATCCCTAAATTCATGTTTTTGTGCTCCTCTAAGTGTTTAGGAATGCAGAAAATGTCAATGTATTCCCTCCTGATGCTGCACATATATATTTATATTCTATGTGGTCATTTGTCAGTCTGTTTAATTTTCTCTATTATGTTTTTTATCTATTACGTCACCCCCGCGACCCCGCTCTGGGAACAAGCGGTTGAAAATGGATGGATGGATCTATTACGTCACAGTATTTGCTGTGGGTCTGCCAAATAAGGTCGTGGACTTCCTGTAATCATGAATCTGATATGTTGACATTTATAGTAAACTTACCAATAAAATGTTTCTCTGCCGGGAGATTAGTGTATCGTTGCTATCAAGCTAAAAACATGGCAGAACTGGGTAGAGTTGAACTTCCTGTGACCTGGAGGGGGGTGGGGCATGACAGACCTCATTTAAAGAGACAGCACTAAAACGAGTCGCTCTGAAGACACACCTCAGAACAGGGTTATAAGGTGTGTGTGGAGCGAGATTAAGCAGGAATTCAGACCAAAGCATTGAGGTTCTGCTTTATACAGACAATAAATGAATGATTTACATGTTAAAAGGAAGGATTTAAAAGCAGGATATTTCTCCTTTGAAACCTTTAACACCTGAGATGTCATATATAAATCATATAAATGTTAGCATATATGCTAGCAATGTGTTTAGAGCACATGTGTCAAGCACCAGTCCCCGAGGGCCGGTATCCAGCAGGTTTTGCTGTTTAACTGCACTAACACACCTGATGCAAATCAAATAGCTCCAACATCTTCTTGTCAACCTATTAAGTAATTTATATCAGCTGTGTTGGAGCATGGAGACAACAAAAACCTGCTGGATACCGGC
>JBAMHV010000014.1:24084361-24102361 GCA_037177535.1 Pseudomugil gertrudae
CTTCTTGTCAACCTATTAAGTAATTTATATCAGCTGTGTTGGAGCATGGAGACAACAAAAACCTGCTGGATACCGGCCCTTGAGGACCTGAGTTTGACACCCCTGGTTTAGAGCTACAGCGGTGTAAATCTTAACTTGTTACTACCTATGTTTCTGAAGTTCAACTAAACGAATAGATAATGACCAAAAATAAATAAATAAATGAGACAAGACAGCCAGTGTGGATTCTGAGAAAATGCGGTCCCCACCAACTTTGGCAACAATCTACGTACTCTAGCAAACGGCAAGTCTGAGGATACAGACTGCCTGTTTAACTTGAAATGCTAAAGATTAACACGCTACGGTTTGTTACGCTCCATTCTAAAATGTGCCTCTAGGTGGAGGCACATTGAGGTAGCTCTGTTTAACTCTTGTGATTCTTATATTATTGGCGTCGTTATAAAAAACATTAGCTGGTCACAGGCTGTGCTGTACAGTTTTTCTGCTTGGTTTTTTTTTTTTGCCCCTTCAAGACATGTTATGGTGAGTCTCCATGACAACAGACATTGTTTACCACCAGGATCAACTGATAATTCTCTCCAAATTCAAGATTATCAGTGAAATAACTCTTCAAATCCCAAAAGAGTTGAAAACAAAGACTGTCCTGTTGTGCAGGTTTACATGCTTACCTGCTGCAGAACACCTGAGTACACGTGACAGTCACTTGCAACTTGTCTTGGACTTGAGCCATAAGACTTAAGACGCTTATCGCTCACCTGCTTGGTTCACACATCACTTTGTACTTTAAAACATTTTATACACAGCCGGTACAAAAAAAATCTAATCTGTCACACACAGGTAAATAGTTTTGACCTGGCCAACTGTGGCATTCTCCTACAGCATTCTCCTGCAGCATTCTCCTGCAGCATTCTCCTGCAGCATTCTCCTGCAGCATTCTCCTGCAGTTCCCTGAGCCCCTCCTTCTCAGTCTGAACACCATGAATCATGGCGTTGTCATCTTGGAATATGTCTGTGCAATCAGGGAAGATGGAGTAACCTGCTCATTCGGTGTATTCAGGTAGTCCTGATCTTGTTCACTGGGCACATATTGGTCCTGTACCCAGGCTGAACCTAGACCTGAAAGTAAACCTGACCACCTGCAGCAACCCCAGAACATAGATTTTTCCCACAGGTTTGTACTGTGTATGCTAAGCTACCCTGATGCTCAGATCACTGGGGTAAATCTGGATTTATCAGATCACATGACCTTCTTTCATTGCTCCACAGCTGTTCATTCTCAGTCTGCTGAGTTCCTTCACACTGTTCATGTGAAAATGTTCTTACTTTCACCATTAAGCATTGTCCTGCTTTCTACTGGTTATGTTCTTTTACTTTTGTTTGTTTTTTACCATTTGATTTCAGCCAACTTTTAAGCAATCACTGATCACCATCATGTTGATCACCATGGACGATGTTGGTTTTCCCGTTATTCCTCCTGCTTTTAATGATGAGCGGGACAGGTCTTAAACCAGAGTTAATAGTTTCTGCATCTCCTTAAATGTTTTCTCTGCGTGCTGTCGTTAATGTGACCCCTCTGAAACCATTAAACATCTTATTTGTGTCTTCTCACATGTTGGTTATTAAATGAGAAGCTGCCCATTGAATCAATTTGGGTTAAATAACTCCAAGGAAAACATCATCCAAGCATAAATTGTTCAGTAAGACGCTTCTGTCGGTTTGCTTTGTTAAATCCAGTCAGAGACTTCTGCACACGATGACAGTGCAGACAATAATAATATTAATAGTAATAATATTAATAATAAAAATAAATAATGATTATTAATATAAAAAATTATATATAAAAATAAAATAAGAATAATAATAAATCATTTAAAAATCCTTATAAAAATACATAATAATAACCAATAATAATTATAATAATTCATAATAGTTGCTTTAAATTTATCCTTTTGCAGCAAACAACATGAATGTTTTGGGTCTGAAGGAAAGTAATGCTGCATATGGTGTGCACCAGTCTATGTGGATGTAATGGGAGACTCTAGACTCTGCTTACTGCGTTTGTCTTTGTGGATGTCAGAGCATTTGTATTTACAGAACATTATATAGGAGAGGAAATCTGTTTAATACCTTATGTTGGTGTCATTTCTCCTGTATAGTTCCTTGGATTTCAGATTTGTTGACGTTTTCTCTCTGCTTTGGTCCACTGCAGGCTCTGGCAATGGGGGGATCCAAGAGTAAGCACAAGGATGCAGGCCAGCGAACCCGCAGCCTCGATAGCAACTTCAGCGCTGGGGGAGGGGCTGGCGGTCAGCACCTCGGCGCTGCTCAGCAGTCCCTAGCACCCAACCAAAACCCCGCTCTGGACGGGGGTCTCGGCAACAATAAGTCTCTGGTTAATAATGCAGAGCTGGCTCTGTTTGGAGGTGTGGACAACAACAGCATGACGGCCCCCAACAGTATGACCCTGGCAGGTCAGAAGCTCCAAGCATGTAACGTCTTAGACAGTATGACTGTATGTTCTGTAAATTTCTCCGATTATAGCCAGATGTTTGGTTTTCTTGAAGGTGGCGTGACGACGTTCGTGGCATTGTACGACTACGAGTCTCGAACAGCTTCCGATCTGTCTTTCAGGAAGGGCGAACGCCTGCAGATAGTAAACAATACGTAAGAAAATACCAAAAAAAAACACACCTCTTATTTTATTCTGTCTTTTATTTCCTCTGATGCCTCCAAAGATTTAAACTCTTCATTCTTCTGCTGCTAAATGTAACCATAGAAACCACCGTTTCCTCAGTGCAGCTGGAATTATTAGTTTCCTCTAAGTTTGGACTAATCCATGAAGTAGATCTCCTGGTCACTCAGTCAAGCTAAATATGAATTTGAATAGTTTTACTTATAGTGGATTTGATATGTTGTACTAGCGCAGTGGATTCCTAACCTGTTTAAACAGGACAATCCTGCTTGTTTTAAACTAAGTTTTTGTTGTATGACTCAATAGAGGTGCAGTGAACCATGATTGGACTAACAAATTGCTGACCTAGAAGGCAGAATCTCAGAACAATAGTGGATTATGTCTGCATCTGGCCCCTTAAGCCAAAAACCTGGGTCATGATTGGCTTAACTACACCCAGAATCCATAAAACCCTCTCTAACAATAGCTAGCAGGGTATAAAAGTTAGTTTCTGGTCCAAAATGCTAGTTTTAGTTGGCTCTTTAGTCCATTTAACCTTTTCTTGCTACGGCCTATGTTTTCTGCCTTCAGTCAGAGCTGCAGAATGAATTCACCATATCTTCACAACTACCAGGGCTGTACGTCTAAAAGTGGTCTCCCAAGAAAGCTGAGTCATGTGAGATTACTATGTAAGTGTAGTAATACGTGTTAGTGCGTCAGAGTGAATTAAACTGCAACACAGCAGAAAATGTAAATGGTTATTTCCTCCTAAAAGAAAAATGCATTACCTTCAGTGAAAACCAGAAGAAGGCGGCTCAATAAGAGACGAGTAAAACAGTCCTAGGGATTAGGGAAGTATCTGAGGCATTAGAAACGTAGTTATTAGAATGACTAAAGTCCTTGGAATGAGTACAGAAGTTCCTGGAATGAGGAAAATAATGATGATCAGGAAGTGCGCTACAGTAGAAGGTAAAAGGTGTTTTAATAGAGGTGTTACACAGGTAAACACATCAGGAAGCCATCAGCTGATGATGATGATGAATATCGTGATCAATGAGACAGGAGAATCCAGGGATAGCCCCCAGTTTCATCTTAGAAATAATATGAAGCTCCAGAAAGAAGTGAAGCCCGAGATGGTTGATGATGGGAAGACTCTGCAGTAAAACCCCCTTCGTCTCCATGGAAACAACCAGGACCCTCATGATTCACTGCAAAGAGAGTCATCAGAAACACATCAGCAGAGTTTTTGCTTGTTTGTTTGCTTTTTAGATCGGAAATAAAACATTTTATTTGGGAGTTTTTGTCCCGCGGTGATGAGACACATTGTTCCAAACAGCAGTTTTGGCTTTCACGTGAATCGTGTTGGTGTGGTTTGCATGAAGGGAGAGACTAGCAGAAGCTCAGAAGTGGACAGAGCTGTTGTCGTGTGTTTCTCACATCCCCATACGATTGCTTAGGGTTTGAACTGTGCTTGGTTTGGATGCTAGTGCTTGCGTAGAGTCCTTTTATCTGAGTTTCACCTCGTAAAGTAAAGATTGCCGCTTCAGGAAGAGGGTGGTTACATGTAGAAATGCAGGGCATGACACTGTAGTCTGTTCTCAGTGCTTCTTATGTGTGTTTCTGTAACATTCTTCTTTTCCCACATTTCCCTTTTTGTCTCTTTCCTATTTCTGCATCGAAAACCATATTTTTACAGGAGGAAGGTGAACAGCAGGTTTGTGTTTGAATGCACAGTTTGTATGTGTGTATCCTGTCATATCTCCACTATCATACCCTTCATCACACACCCTTCCCTCATGATCCCTGGTTAAAGCGAATGTGTTGATGCAGAGCCTTGCAGCACTATCAGCATCTCTGTTTAGAGCCATTCAATGTTTCTTCTTTGTTTTCTAATGTAGTGCTGCAAAGCTGCAGCAGCCCAGTCGCTGATTAAAATGTATCATACACACATCATCACCTGCCCTACCCACATGAATGCATGTTTATACAATGACATAACTTCCAATATAGTCATTGTTTTAACAATAGAGTAACCCGGGTGCATAGTTATCAAGTATCTCTCAGAGCTAACTCCTCAGAAACACTTGAGTTCAGTTTTCTTTTGTGGTTACCAGAAATAAAAAGTCATACTCTGAGACTCTTCACAAACAGCTCTAAAATTAACATTTGTGTTTTGAGTGTGTGATGAGCCTCAGTGAAGCTGTGTATCATCGTTTCATCTGTGCAGAGAAGGGGACTGGTGGCTGGCACGCTCCCTGACCACCGGAGAGAGCGGTTACATCCCCAGCAATTATGTGGCTCCATCTGACTCCATCCAGGCAGAAGAGTAAACCCTTTCACTTTTTCCTTGTTCTCTCCTTTTTTCTAATCTGTGTCTCATAAAGTACACAGCCGAATTAATGCTCACATTCTGTATTCTGAGGAATTTTCTGACTTCTTCGTGTACATTTGACTCGAATCTTTAAAAGGATTAAACGATATGGGCATTTCATTTAGTCAATTTCACTGTAACTAAGCCAGCAGATAGTTACCTTAGCTAGCAGATAGTACCTTAGTTTGGAATAATGGAAAAATTAATGAAATTGTTTTTTTTTTCCAGTCTTGGGAAAGGCTGGAAAAAATTAAACTGATATAAACAGGTAATCTGCCACTGTTAAAAGTTAATGAAATTCACTTCCAAAGCTACAACCATAAAATATTTTATCTTAGCTTAGTTTGTCAATCTTAGCATAGCTTAGCTTAGCTTAGCCTATAAGGTGGTGAAAATAGATGATGGACTACATGGGCATGATTGACTTTCTGTCAATTCTGTTTAAGTCAGAGAAACTGTTCAGTGTAATTAACTAAGTCTAGTTATAATCCCCAATATAATCCACTACATGGAGGAAAATAAATATAAACACAATGCAGCATGTAAAAATCATCAGCATGGTGACAGGCTGGTGTCCAGGTTCGTGTCTTCATTTAAATAGAATCATCACTAATTTCTGTTTCCAGTTGTGCGCTAAGCCAAGCTAACTAACTGCCCCTCCTGGAAGCTCTTTGTCTTTTTCTGAGTGTTTCTGTTGGTCTTTATGTTGCTAACCTGCTTGCTTAGAACAAAACTCAAAAACTAACCTTTATAACAATCACCTTTCTCACTTTTGCCCCCTGCTCCGCCAGTGATCTCAAACTGACTCTAGAGTCCAGGTAAGCAGCTGCTGCTCTAGAGCCTTTAGCATGATTGTATCTGGAATACACTGAACCAGCGCGTTTCAAAGTGGGTGACGGGCTTCTCCAGATGGTTTCATAACAGTTTCAGGAGACACTTTGCAAAGAGAAGGAAAGCTCTATTTGATCTCATCTGCTTTGGACTTAAAGTCTCACGTTCTTACAAATAAATGATAACTCTGATTACATGATCCTGATCCTGCACGTATTCAGGATTTGAGCAAAATAAACTTGTATTTAAAAATGAAAGAATTGGAGCATTTCTTTCTGAGTTTTCAGGTGAGGCTCACCATCTGAGACCCTAAAAGCTGCTGAGCTGAACTGTTTGAGCCCATCTGAAGAGTTTGCCATCCCCTCTTTTGGACCTATGTACATGTTAATCTTCTCACTTGTCTGATCCCTTTTTGTCTCCCTTTCCTTTTCCATCTCATCACCAGGTGGTTCTTTGGCAAAATAACACGCCGTGATTCAGAGAGGCTTCTGCTAAGTTTAGAGAACAGGAGAGGAACCTATCTGATCAGGGAGAGTGAGACCACCAGAGGTAAGTTCCTGAGTCATCAGATAGATTCCAGTCACAGCTTCAATTCAGTTAATTTCTTAAATGGATAAAGTCTGGAAAAAGAACAACAAAAGGCCTGGAATAAAATAAAATCTCACTAAATATTAAACGATTAATATAAAATGAAATGCATATATTAAATGTATTTGAATAAGCAACAAATAAATGAAAAACAATGTAAATCAAAAGAAATAAAATATAAAAAGACCAGAAGTCGTGTGTACAACAAGGGGTGACAACTCAAGGGGTTAATTAGTTAGTCAGTATGCTTACTTACATTGAACCTGATTAACAGCATATTTAAAATATACATAGCAAGATATTGCTTTGGATGCTTATCTTTGGTTCTAAATACAATAATTCCACACTTGTTTTTGTTTATCTGAGAAAACTTCTGGAACATCAAACATTGATTTGACCAAAACACAATGTGAAACTTAGAGTTCCTTAGTGAGAAATTAATATAGAACTGATTGATAATAACATAATTATGATCTGATATTTTGTTTGTCGCTATGGTCTGAGCTAGTGGGAGCATTATGCTGAACAATAGGGCCCCCGACATGGAGCCTTGGGGAACTCCACATTTAGTCCTATACTTACTCACAGATGTCCTGTCCTTTAGAGGGATTCACAGAAACTCAAAATCAAACTAGAGATTCAAACCAAAGTTTTCATTCAGGATGTTCTGGTCAGTAGTATCCCCTCAGATCTAACAGATTTCTAACTGGACTCCTGCCTTTGTGTTTAGATGGATGTCTTTAACAAGGACAGTTGTGGTCCAAATCCTGAAAGACATCTCAACAATTAAGTGCCAAGAATTTGTAAAGCTTTTAAACAGCTTTTACTATTATGATGATGTCTTTTTACCATCAGTGGCATGATCCCTGTAGGTTTCAGAGTAGGTGTGACTTTGCAGAACAATTTACAGCTAAAAACTTTGTCAAGATTGTCAAGCAAGCAGGAAGAAGGGATGGTTCAAACACACACCAAGGTCCTGCCTTGGTGTGTAGATGCTAGTCCCTTGTAAAATTGTATTGGTTTAACTTTTAAAACCTTTAAAGCAACTGGGAAACGTGCCTCTGTCAGCCTATCACCCCCTTTAAACAGAATATGTGCATTGTTGCTAATGCCTCAGAAGGAGAGCTGCCTCGCTTTTAATCACAACTTATAACCAGAAGCCTCTTTGTAACAGTTTGTTTTTCGTCACCTGCTTTCAGGGCTTTCTGCATGACGCTCTTGTCTCATCTGAAATGTACTTTATCATTGTTGGAGCATCGGACTCCAGAACACCTTTAAATCTGGAACTGAGCTGATCAGCAAGAAATCGAGACAATAATCAAAAAGAGCTTTCCAGATTATTCTGACTCTGGTTCCTTTACAAAGCCGTAAAAGTGAAGAAAAAGTCAGTAAATTAGTGTTTGGTTTGTTTCTTTTTCATCAGTTGATGCTTTGTGTTCTCCACAACACTCTTTGGCTTCCCTGAGCCACCCAACCTACGTCAGACATTTAGGGCTTTTCTTTGGGTCAGACACCTCTTTCACATCAAACGTCAGCTGTGAGGAGGACAACCTCTTCTGGATTACAGTCAGCTGCTGCAAACTTCCTGAATATGACATTCCTGCTCAGATTCTTCACATTCTTGTCCTTGCTGATAATCTGAACTGTGAAAAGAGTCGTGTTATAGTTCCCGCTTGAGCTCTAAAAAAACCTGTAAGTGAGTCAAAATCAAACAACTGACTTTTTTTGATCTGTAATATGTAAATACAGTGCAAAATTGATTATCAATATCAATAAATATAGTATCATTGAAGGCCAACCAAAACTACTGACAGTACTCTGTAAAAATAACCCACAGAACAGCGGTAACTCTTATGTGTTGGCAACAACAGAAACTATTTACATTTTACACTTTTTCTTCAGCTGTTTACGCTTTTTGCAGTTATTTAAGCTAATATCTACCTACTATCCTCACAAAACTAACCTTAGCTCAGAGGATTTAGGTGCCACATCAAAAAGTAAAAAACGTCTTTAAGTCTTTTTGTCTTTCGTCCAGCTTTACGGAAACATTATTTTCTCCTTGCCTGATGAAGAACTTTCTTCTTACTTGTTGATGTTTGCTTGCTCCTGATTGGACATTACCAACAATATAAGCTTCTCTGATTGGTGTAAAGTTTAACAAGAAGTGACTTAACATGTTACAGCGACTTAGCAACATGGTAATGATGGTGATCTTTCCTTATTTAGCATGATCATGGATCACCTTGACCTACACGGTAAACTATCCATAATACTATTGTTCCTGAGAAACTTGGGATGATGGCACTTGGGAATGCTGGATTTCTTGTGTGAAAGTAAAGTTTTCATTAGTTAAGTATGAGGAAGTAAAGCTGAAAATGTGAACCTGACGAAGTAAATGATTCATTCTCCGATGCTGATTAACGAGGAAGCCTACAGAACATTTAGCATACAGTTATATCAATGCCATGGATGAAATCATGTCTTACTGAGAAGAAGAGGAAGAGAATAAGGACATCTTGTAAGAAGCTCTACTTTCTGCTCTCTGAATTCAGACCAGACTAATCATAAGGCCCAAGGTTGAAGGTGACGGTAGTCTGGAGATGGTTTTGATTGGCAGCTGTTCTGCTGCACCCACACACTGATGAGCAGTTTGTGTGTGTGGGCTGTGACCAGAGTCAGTGGGAGCTGTGGGAACATACTGGGTGGGTGAGCAATATATAATAAAGTCAGCGTGGAGCTTAACAACCACATCAGCTCATGCAACAGAGCTGGAAGCTGTGTGTTTCTGTGTTACCAATGCGCCCTCTGCTGGTCAAACAAGCACATTGCTTTCCTTCTTTTCCTTATGGATCCGTGTTTCTCCGTCCAGGTGCCTACTGTCTGTCTGTTCTGGACTACGATAACACCAAAGGGCTCACCGTAAAGCACTACAAGATTAGGAAGCTTGACAGCGGCGGCTTTTACATCACATCCCGCACACAGTTTGGGACCCTGCAGCAGCTGGTCAATCATTATCGCAGTGAGTTCATTCCCCAGTACACAGAAACAGACCCTCACAGTGTCTTTTTGTTGATTTAATCCCCTCACTCCATTTCCTGGTCCACCAGAAGAATATCCTGCCTAACTCAGACTGTTTTCCCTCCCCAGAGCATGCTGATGGACTGTGTCACAGTCTGACTGACATCTGTCCTGTACTGAAGCCACAGACTCAGGGCTTATCCAAGGATGCCTGGGAGATCCCTCGAGAGTCGCTCCGTCTCGACCTGAAACTGGGACAAGGTTGCTTCGGAGAAGTCTGGATGGGTACCTTTAAATTTAATCTATCTCCTGAGCAAATCCCCTTTTAGTACCTACACTAAAATGAAGTCCCCCATGGACACCGATGGCCATACCGTCACAGCTTTCTCAGATAACAACCTGGAATCGCTCATCTTTGGCAGAAGCTGGCATCAGATTTTTCTAAGCATCTCAAATGTGAACTTATCTGATCACACTGGGATTTCCCCAGACTGTGGATCTTTTCCAGGTTAGAAGGTTAGATAATTTGCCTTAAAATGGCTATTCAACTGCTCTGACAGAGTTTGACCCCCTCAGAGCTTCGGTTCATCATGGTGGGAAAGACTGAACCTTTGGTGGACGCTGTCTTTATACCCAATCTTTACCACCTCACCTGTCACCGGTAATCTGATGTTTGGAGAAGCTTCCAGAACCACGTTGTTGTATATTTTTGTGTAAGTTGTTCAGCTGAGTCAGCGCTCAAAATGGCAGTGCGGACCGACCTAACTGTTTGGAGCTCTAATAGGTGTGTTGGGATGCTCCTATGGGATGCTGTTATTTATATGACATTGACAATAAAAACAGTTGCTTGCTTGAGATACTGAAAACATTTTCCTGTGGTATTGAGTTGAAGTATTTGCAGATGTTACCTGAGATGCTGTGGTTCCCTGTTGTAGCTGTCAGTATTTTCTCCTTTAACTGTAGCACGTTGTGAAGAAGTCTTTGTCTGCATCCGTTCAGCTTTTCCTGATGAATGGATTCTAAGCCTGCAGTGAATTCTGATGCAACATGTTTTTATCTTGCCAGGAACGTGGAACGGCACCACTCGGGTGGCAATAAAGACCCTGAAACCTGGTACCATGTCCCCTGAGGCCTTCCTGCAGGAAGCTCAGGTCATGAAGAAGCTCAGACATGAGAAACTTGTTCAGCTTTACGCTGTGGTGTCTGAGGAACCCATCTACATAGTCACAGAGTACATGGGCCAAGGTCAGCATAAAAAAATAATTGCACATCGTTAAAATGGATTTAAAGATCAGTCTGATACTGACATGCAGCATGCATCCCTGCTCACAGGCAGCTTACTGGACTTCCTGAAGGGGGACATGGGGAAGATGCTCCGCCTCCCTCAGCTGGTAGACATGGCCTCACAGGTCTGAACAAGATGTTTCCTGTCACCAACTTTTTTCTTCTTCTTTTATTTTTCCATAAGAATGAGCAGAACTGGTTTCCTCTTCTTACTCAGATTGCTTCAGGGATGGCCTACGTGGAAAGGATGAACTACGTGCACAGAGACCTTCGTGCTGCAAACATCCTGGTGGGAGATAACCTGGTCTGTAAAGTTGCAGATTTTGGTCTGGCTCGCCTCATCGAGGATAACGAATATACTGCCCGACAAGGTGAGGGCCACAAAGGCCCAGGTTGGCTGACATCAGTATTTTTCTCTGTGTAATGGCAGGATAGGACTCCTGTGTGTTCTCCACTCACAGGATGGAGATCATGGTTTTCATAACTCTGCTGTTTGCAGGAAATGAGCAGATATCTTGAACGCCACGTCTTAATTTGAACTCTTCCACACAGCACATCTCCATATCTAACACGAGGCAGTTCCTGTTTCCCACACTGTGACTGACATACGGACTTTATTCTGCTCAGATATCCACATGCTTTATCTGTTCAGAAAGAACAATCTATGATTCACGATTCTGAAAGAAATGAGTCAGAATGAAAGTGAAGGAATAGTTTAGAGACGAGTGGAGCTGGTTGTGGGTGTTGTAGAGCAGCTTGAGGCTGAATATCAACATTAGTATCATTTCTCACACTGCTATTTTAGGATAACTCGTCTGCTTAGTCTAATGAGACTGTTACAAGGCTGAGTCAAACTGGATCCAAGCGCAGACTAGACACAGGTGAAGCCTTTAAAGGAAGAGGGATAACTTTGAGACGAGCTTGAAGGACAAGCGGGAAGGTGATGGGTGGAGATCAGGGTGGGGAGGGGGTGAGAGAGGAGTCTGGAAAACTGAAGGGTCACAACACAACAAGTCTTACTAATTAGAGACTTTAGATATCTGAGAGTCTGAGACTGTCCGTCTGTGTTGCATCAGAACCAAGCAGTCCTGATAGGTGTTGCTGTATCTATGCAAACTCAGAAAGATGAGGATGGTTTTTGTTACAGTCCTGCTTCTCTGATCTAATTTGATCTTGTTGTTAAACCTGTAATCCTGCAGGTGCTAAGTTTCCCATCAAATGGACGGCTCCCGAGGCAGCTCTTTACGGCCGCTTCACCATTAAATCAGACGTATGGTCATTTGGGATACTGCTGACTGAACTGGCCACCAAAGGCCGAGTTCCCTACCCAGGTCTGTTTTCAGGTTCTGGTTTCTGTCTGAGGAAGCCATACAGATGCCAATGAAGCAAAGAGCATGTGTCCTAAAGTGTGTTGTGTCCCAGGTATGGTGAATCGGGAGGTGCTGGACCAGGTGGAGCGGGGTTACAGGATGCCACGCCCAGCAGAGTGTCCCGAATCCCTCCACGAGTTGATGCTGACCTGCTGGAGGAAAGAACCTGAGGAGAGGCCCACGTTTGAGTACCTGCAGGGATTCCTGGAAGATTACTTCACCTCCACAGAACCTCAGTACCAACCAGGAGAGAATCTGTAACTGCTGCTGTGCATGTCACGGACATGCAGGACAGCCCGGCTGTTTTCAAGTGCACAGACGTGTTCACATGAGTGAGCACATTATTCTCGATACAATCAGCAAAAAGATCATCAATCCAGTTTTTCCAAAGTCACATGCCTTCAACGTGTTTAATTTCACTGTCTGACAGTGACTCATAGTTTCTTTTTTCTTTTTATGCACCTTCATCATTCAGAGCAACAGCAAACAGGTCAGACGGCTTTTCTCTGCCCTACAAACACACCAAACATTCTTGATGCAGGATTCTAGATAAGGTTCCATGTCAGCCAGATCCACCTCCATGTCCTCCAGACCCACCTCATTGTCCTCCAGATCCACCCGCGTGTCCTCCGGACCCACCTCTATGACTTCCAGACCCACCCCCATGTCCTCCGGACCCACCTCCGTGTCCTCTAGACCCGCCTCCGTGTCCTCCAGACCCAGCTGTGGACAGGCTATAACACCAGGACCCAGACTGAAATCAGACTGGGATCCAAAACTGAATATAATATCAGACCAGGACTCAGAAGTGAACGTGACCTTGGACTGGGCTGAGAGAACTGGAACTTAACATGACCTCTGACTGAGACCTAAAACTAAACATGATGTCAGACCAGGTACCAGAACTAAATGTGATCTGGTACTGGGACCCAGAACTAAAGGTTCATCATGCTTCCTCTAACTGTAGACATAAGATTTCTTTTCTTGTCAGATGGGATTGTTAGTACAGTAAAACTGCAGCTTCTTTCTAAAAACGTATAATCTGACAAGAAAAGAAACCCAATATAACCTGAACTGAACGTGGCCTCAGATGCATTAGGTCCTGCTGGATGTGTGTTTTCTTAAAGATCCCATGTGAAAACTGAACCCGTCTTCCACCTCTGCAACAGTGGTTTCTGATTGTGTTCATCATTCTGGTCTGTCTCTGTCTTCTAATTCCGATGTCTTGTTATTTTATTAAGACAAATAGCTACTGATGTGTAAAGGTCATCTCAGGATGGGGGGGAATTTTAATGTTCTTATCTGAACAAACGTCCAGCCGCTTTGTATTTTCTCTGTTCAGCTGTGAACTGAACCAACTGGATCAGCAGGATGTTTTATGTGCCAATTCAGATTAATCTTTCACTTTCAGCTTAACCTCCATTAGATGGAGCGTCTTCCTCTGATTGGCTCTGAGCAGAACGTTACACTGGAGATTTATTTTTACTTTATAATATAAGAAAAGTGAGCTGGCCGGTCGGAGTCACACTGCGAGACTTTCCCATCACCTCTCACTATAAACGTGTACAGCAAATAAATTGGCGTTTTGAAAATCAGTTGTAAATACTTTTAATGCTAATAGTTTGTATATATCATCTTCATAATTTATTCCTTTTAAGTAACCTGATTTTTTTTTTTCTTTTTTATGGTACATTTTTGGGTTACACGGCATCTGAAAATGTTCTATAAACAGTTTTTTTTAGTAACTTCATCTTTGTGCATATTTGTGTGGAACGTTTTCTAACTGACAGACTGGTGGTGGATGGAGATCGCCCACCAGGACCATCACATGCAGATTAGATGGTTCAGGTGGTGTGTAAATGGGAGGAGCTGGTTTTGCATTGACATGGTGATGAAAGGTGAAAGGTGTCAGCCAGACTGACACCGTTCCATTTCCTGTTCTAATGGAATGTTATGTGCACAGATTTGGTTGAGCTGGATGATAAGAACATATAGTTGGAATGTGGCCGAGCTCCGGGCGGTTCTTTCGGGCTTCTTTGGGTCTCCTTTCTTCTATGCAGATGTTTTTTTTATATCTGTATTAATCCTATGTAGACTTTTTCTACCATATTCAATGGGTATTTTCAAATGAATAACTGTAAATTTTCTGAATCTTGTTCAAATTTGAAAGATAAATTTGAATAAAATTTGTATGAGATCCGTTTTTATCTGAATTTTTTGTGTTTCTTTCAGGAACTGCAACTTAATTCTCCATATGACTTATTGAGCCTGCTCAAAGCTCCCAAACAATCACTCTTTTTACTGAGAATAGTTAAAAAATGCCCCTAAGCTTAATGTGTTTTATCCAGAGAGATGCTCTAGCTGTTGTCGTGCCTAAAATAAACGGGGCATCACCAAGAGGAACCTTCTGGAATCAAACCACTAAGCTCATATCAGTCTCAAGCATCTGTCTGTGCGTGTTGATCTGGGACAAACGGCCTGAGCTTTTTAGTTTCACACTCACACATTTATCATGGCTGCTTCTCATCATTTGCATTTCTTTGACTGAAAGTAATCCATGTTTATGAGGACCAGTGTAGGGACAGATTTGACCAGTAGTAAGGTCACATGATTAACTGAGGTAAAAAATATGGAAAGTTTTAAAGACGAGCTTGTTAACCAAATCTGAAATAATCCCAACAATGTGTCGTTGCTGCACAGTGACGTTTATTCTAATCACCGTTTCCTGTTATGTAAATGTTTTTGCATGTTATAAATCATATATAATAAACTAGAGAATGGAGTTATCTACATCTACACTACTATCTGACAAGTAAGTTGGTGAGTTTAATACCATTATGTCCATGTACAGAGGAAGATGATGGGACATTGCCAATGGAGAGGTTTTCCATCAGACACCAGTGTTGCCTCAGCAAAACAAGCACACAATAACTGTCTTATCATTTTGTTTTTACCCGGCTTGTTCCCCATCTCTGGTCTAAGTTCTCTGGTGTCTTATAAGTCCCCATGAGTGGATAGCTCTGGTAACAATCAAAACAAGCCAGTACGAGAAGGATCTACTATCTAATATGTACTTACTCAGGTCATGCAGTCTCGGGTAGGCTCCTTCATTTGATAAAAATATTTCTGAGTAATAAACTTCTTTCTTTCATTTTACCAGTTCCTCTGCTGTACAATAAATAAGGGAATGTGAAGGTATAAACAGATCCACTACAACTAGCTGCAGTATCTAAATAATGTTTATATTGCACTCTTGAAATTAACTGCAGACACATTCAGATGGCTTATTTATAAATGTTTATTAAAACAACGACACAAAGTTAAATACAAGCAGGTATCTCAAACCACCTGTCATTTTTTATTCTCTTAAAGGGCCATTTAGACAGCTCCCCTCCTCTTAAAGGGGAAATACACCATTTTTTTCAGTTAAAAGGCATATTCTATCAACCTACCTACCCTTCCTTCCTTCTGTCCTTCCTTTATATTATTAAACCGTTTAAAGAAAACTTTATTTAGTACTTTCGTAGCGTTATTTATTGTTTATGACTCCACTCCTCCTTCTTTCCCGCTCGGCTCTTACTAAATGTTTTATGGATCAGATAAAGTAATAAACCCTGAGTGTGATTTCAGAGCAGCCCCATCACACGCACGCTCGCTGCGTGCGCGCGCTCGCGTGTTGAGGCTGTGGTGGCAGAAAGTCCCGGAAGAGACGGGGCTCGTGCAGTTGCATACGTGCGCGAGGTTCAGGTGAAAACGCCGTAAATCCCGAACAGACGGAGACTTATGGACGGAGCAGAACTTCCGAACCGGTACGAACCTGTGTACGGCGCGCGGAGCATCTTTTCTTACTTTTAATTCAGTTTATTTATAGTTTTAAACTCTGCCGGGAGTTTTTATATTTAGATTTATCTTTGTGATTCAGGTTCTGGTGACGAGTCGCTTGTTTTCTGTGTCTCTGTAATGATTTATATTCTGCTGTAAGGATACTTTATTTATTTTCCTATTATTAGTTTTTATTCCATTTTCTCGTATTTATTTTCTCACTTTTATATATTTGTTTTCTTTCCTTTTCTGTATACCTTTTGTTTGTTTCCAGGACTGAAACAGCCTGTTCGGGACTTTTCTGAGCCAGGATCAGCTGATTCAAACAGAACCTCTCTGTCTGCGCGAGCTCCTCCAGCTGACACCTGAACCTGCAGTCTTCACGTGCCACATTCAGATCAAGCTCTTCCTCAGGATGAAGATCACCATTTGAGGCAGCATCACAGTCCAACCCACGGAGGAACCCGGTTCCGGTCCGGTGGCTGTGAGGTCAGTTTACCTTCAAGCTCTTCTGGTTCTGTTCATGTTCATGCTCTGAATTTCCACAGCATGACGCTAAAATGAGCTTTAATGTTAAATGTCTTTTTTTTTTCCTTTAGTTTGGAAACTGTGGCTTTTTTCTTTCATGCTGTCTCCATATATATTCACCTTCCTGTGGAAAACTGGGTCAAGGCTTTTTTTTTCTCTCTTTATTTTAAAACCTAAAAATAGAAATAAAATGGCAACAATGACAAAAATTCCTACATATTTAATTGAAACAAAGTCTTGTTTTTTTTCCTTCAAATATGTGCTTAACTGGTTTTACTTAACTGGGCCGTGGGCTGAAATCGCTCTATGGATTGTGAAGGCCACAGACCCCTGGTCTAATGTGGTCCTGGTCCCAGCTGGATTACTGTAATGACCTTTACTGAATTTAGAACAGGACTTTTCTCCTCTTCTAGCTTCTCACAGCTCATCCAGGACTCATTTTAAAATAGTTTTATTTGCATTTAAGTCCCTCCACAGCACTACTTCCCCCTACCTTCTGCAGCCACGTTGTTACAGACATGTGAGATGGGGCTCTGTGCTTTCTATTTTTTATGTTTCCTGTTCAGTTTGGTCTTTTTAACGCTTGTCTGGTGTATGGTGTGCTTTATGTGGTTGCAGTTCTAAGTAAAACTGGACTGGTTCTGTCAAGACTGTGGTGTGGTCCTGGTACAGGACTGTATGAAGCTGAATGTGGAGTTGACAGGCAGAATAAATGGTTTCCTGCTGCAGAATTAGATAAAAGATGCTGATCTGAGTTATTTTTAGTCTCCACAGCTCTTCTCATCTTCACCTCGCCTTCTATAATTTTCTGCTTGTCATCTCGCTGAGACTTTTACTGCAGTCTTAACAGGAAGATAAATATTTTCTGATCAAAGGTTGCTGTAGCACACACATCATCAGGATTATTTGCATGCATCTGTGTCACAAAAGAAGGGCACGATTGTTTTATTTGCTATTTAAAAAGCTTTTTGGAGGGATTGAGTTAGCTGATTTATGACTCGGTGGAAGCTGTTTGCCTTCAGGTGCTTTGTAGATGATGCGTTTATGTTTGTTGGGAAACAGTCGGTGAAGTTTAACGCTGAAAGCAGAAAAGAAGAATGTTATCTTTTTTTACTTCCTGTAACTACATCTTTGTGATAAACGCCTGCAGGCCGTGTCAGAAAATAAAAATGTAAGAGAGGAGTTTCATGGCTGGTCTTAGTTTTGTTTTCTGAGCCGTCTGCATGCAGACAGTCTGCACCTGTGTCTCGGGTGCCGATCAAAGAGGGGTGACAGTGATAAACATGTTCATGAGGAAGTCTGAACAGTTTGTGGCAGGAAACACTGTAAGTTTGCCATTCCTGCGGTTTTCTTGATGCTAAGTATTTCAGTGTTTTTATTAAATAACTCATGAAATCATCCATCCATCCATTTTCTACCGCTTATCCGAGGAGGGAAGCACAGACTTCCCTCTCTCCAGCCACATTCACCAGCTCATCTGGGGGGATCCCGAGGCGTTCCCAGGCCAGCCGCGAGAT
>JBAMHV010000014.1:24103603-24125775 GCA_037177535.1 Pseudomugil gertrudae
GTCCCTCCCGGATGGCCGAGCTTCTCACCCTATCTCTAAGGGAGACACCGGCCACCCTGCGGAGGAAGCTCATTTCGCCCGCCTGTACCCGGGATCTCATTCTATCGGTCACGACCCACGTAGATGGATGGGTTCATAGTGTACTCAGGCTATAAAGTCTCTGTTTACTAGACCATGACGTGTAAGTGACACGTCAAGGTAAAAATGAGACTTTATTTTTCAAATTGTCTGGCAGATGTTGCTTTCTGCCTCATTTCTTTTTGTTCTGGTTAAATTAATCAGAAATATTTTTGCGGTCGTAATGCCTTAATTCTGTGGATACATGGATGCAACAAAGTGTTGTGAACATCGCTCAGAGATTTACTCCATCTGCACAGAGAAGCATCACACCGTTGCTGCACATCCATGGTGAGACTTTCCCGCTCCACCACGTCCCAAAGCTGCTGTGTTGGTGCGAGGTGGCTGTGGAGGCCATTGGAGTGCAGTGAACTCATTGATATGTTGGGGAAAGCAGATGGAGATGATGTGAGCTTTGTGATATGATGCATCATCCTGCTGGAAGAATCCATCAGAAGATGCTGCACTGTGCTCATAAAGGGATGGACATGGTCAGCAACAAGGGTTAGGTAGTCTGGTTAGGTAAACCATCCCATGTTGGTGTTAAGGTGCCCAAAATCCATCTATCCATCCATTTTCCAAACTGCTTCCTCCAATTCAAGGTCACGGGTTGCTAGAGTCTATTCCAGCAATCAACGGGTGAGAGGCAGGGTACACCCAGGACCGCTCGCTAGTCCATCAGAGTGCCCAAAATGTGTGGAGTAAATATCCCCAGCTGTATTATACCACATGGTGCCTGAAGCATCGATCTTAGGCAGGATGGATCCATGTTTTCATTTTATTACCATCAAATTCAGTGAGACTCGTCACACCAGACACCATTTTCTCATCTTCGCTGTGTTGTTTGTTCCTTTTGCCTTTTTATAGTCTCCAGTTTGTCCATTTCCCCCTGACCTGAAGACATTTTGGGCCAGACACCTGCTGCTGGTTATTTCCTCTTCTTCCGACCATTAACCCTGGAGATGGTTGTGTGTGAAAATCCCAGTAGTTCCTGAACCAGTGAGACCAACAGCCACGTCACCACGCTTCCATTCCCTTACTTCCTCATTCCTGTGCCCGGTTTGGACTCCAGCTGAGCCGAGCTGTTGCCATGTGATTGAACATGTGGGAATGACTAAGTGGACTGTGTCTGTTTCCAGACTTTTGTGTTGCTGGTGATGCAGCTGGGTCTGATTTTTTTATCTTTGGCCACAGAAGCAAAGACGTTTAAGATGATGTCTGTTTTTGAATTGTTTTGGATCAATGGAGAAAACAACTCTGGTTAATGATGGAAACAATCCTTACTTCTCCAGTTATTTTAAGTCCAAATTAGAATAGATTGTGTTTCTTTCCATTGGGTTGAAGTAGTATGTTTTCTGACAGCGTGTGAGGTTGTTGAATCAGCTGTGGGCTGCTTGCACTCTGCAGAGCTGCCACGCTTCAGAAACCACACATGAGGAAGTTAGTGATCATTAGTTTGTCACTTTGACTTTTTTTCTGACAACCTGTTGAGTGAACCTTTCACTACAGAGTAGGTGGAGTATTTGAGAACTGGAATTTTTTTTTGTTGATTTCATAACCTCCATTTATTGACGGTAATTATTTACAGGTTAGAAGTGCCGACCTCATCTTGTACTGTAACCTGTTTGTTCACAGCTGACCAACCAGCCAAGTGAACGTGGGGAAGTGACCATGGCAGGCCAGGATCCTGTCAACCCGTCACATGCTACGTTTGACCTCTTTGTTCAAGCCAACAGTTGTCAGGATGTGAAGCACCAGTTTTCTCTGCTCTGCAAGCAGCTCAACATCGATCCCAAGGATTACGCCACCTTCTACTCTAAGTTAAAGGAAAGGTTGAACTACTGGAAGGCCAAAGCTCTGTGGACCAAGCTGGATAAAAGAGCATCTAATGCCTCTTATGAGCAAGGAAAAGCATGCTCCAATAACAAGGTACTGGCCTCCAGAGATCCCGAAATGATCAGGTTCTACAGTTTAACCCTGAAAACTCAGATATTTTTTTACTGTTTGTGCTTCATCTGCTATTGTTGTTTATTTGATCCAGTCAACAACCACAAATCATTTTTCCAAGCAATCTTAGTTGTTGGATTATGAGAATAAAATGGTATGAAATGAATGTATTGGTAGATATGGTTCCAAAAAGACCAACCAAAGCACAGAACAGGATTTATTACAGACAGAAATAACACGGTGATCAAGCCTTTTCTCATATGCAGATCATTCTTTCATGTCTTGGAGAAGATGTCTGACAGAAGACTGTGATCTTCTTTTATAATGAAAATGTGATAAATACTGGTGCTGTCAGGGCTCGTACGTTGTGGATGTACCATAGAATCTCTGGGTAAATACTGCATGTTGTGGCTGGCTTGTGAAGCTCGTGGAGGAGTTTGTAAGGGTTTAAAATATGAAGAACTCCTCTTATCTTCCTGTTAATGCAGTTTACCGAGTAGTTGTGCAAACATTTTAATAATCAGTGATCTAATCTGAGTCGGTGTTCACCACAAAGCCAGAAACGATCATTATCATTAGCTGGTCAGCTAGCATCAGCTTCTGGTCCAGTTAGGCCAGACTGTTTTTTACCAATGTCGGCCAAAGAAGACATCATTTAATCACAACTGTCATTAAAGAAACACTGGAACAGTTTCTTTGTTTCCTTCCTGGTTCTGAATGTTGTGTTTTGCTGCAGTGCCTGGTGTTAGGTGCTGGTCCGTGTGGGCTGAGAACCGCCATTGAACTCTCCCTGCTGGGGGCTCAGGTGGTGGTGCTGGAGAAGAGGGAGGACTTCAGCAGGAACAACGTCCTCCACCTGTGGCCTTTCACCATCTACGACCTGCGGGAGCTTGGAGCCAAAAAGTTCTACGGCAAATTCTGCTCCGGGTCTTTGGATCACATCAGTGAGTCTGACATTTCCAGCTTTAGTGGACATGTTGTTTTTCTGTTTGCCATGATCCTAAACTACTTTAATGTGTGAATTTACGCCTATTCATGACTCCTGATGCAATGAGAAGCTTCTCGTTTCTTTAACGATTGTGTAGAAAGAGGCATCCCATCATGGAGGTAAAGATGGATGGCATGCATACCGTCATACCGATGGCATGCATCAAGCAAAGAAAAACATCTAAAGAAATGTTAAACTACCATAACTGGGTTATGAAGTGTCCAATGCATTGGTACAAACTGGAAGAATAGTGGGGAACGATTATCTTCCAGGAAGAAAAACTTCCAGAAGGATTGTGATCAGAAATGGCTGAAACATAGGGGGCATAATGGTTGGATCCTGAGCAATAGAATAAAGTCATGTGGTCTGATGAGTCCAGATTTCTCCTGTTCCAGGGTGATGGGAACAGATGAAGTGATGCAGCCAGCATTGCTAGTAGCTACTGCGTAGGTTTGTGGGTGTAGTCTATGATCTGGGGTTGCTGCAGTAGGTCAGGTCTAGGTTCAGGAACAATATGGGCCCAGTGAATGAGATAAGCTGATGATCTGAATATAGTAATGAGGAGGTTGTTCCATCTTCCCAGATGGTACGGCTATGTTTAAGGAGACTATGCCAGGTTTTATGGGGTTAAAAATGCCGGAGACATATTCACACATGGACTGGCCTTCACAGAGTCCGGACCTGAAAGCCCGTTTAGGTCCGCTTATTGAGACGATGGCACAGAGAATCCTGCTGGATCACAGAGAAAAGAGGTCCAAGTACATATTAAAGTGTGACTTTTTAGCTTGGACATGCTGTATAGGATTTATTCACAATTCAAATTTTCATCTACAATTTATTTTCAGATGTCTTTTTTTTTCTACAATATGTTTTTGAATTTTCCCTGCATGAGTAAACTCAGTAGCCACTTTGACGTTCACCTTACTAGTCCCAGGTTGGCTCCCTGTTTTTATTATTCTGAACATGAAGCTGAGATGGACACCATCAAACCAGGTGCTGTTTTTCCCAAACCTTTACTGTCCAGTTTTGGTGAGTTTGAGTGAATTGTAGCTGCAGTCTCAGCCTTAGTTTAGCTGTTTTATTTCAGCTGCCTGTGATTGGCTAATTACATGCACTTGTTAACAGGAAGTTGAACAGGTGGGCATATATGGACATATAAATAAATGAAAATGGTTATTTCTCATACACACTGTGTGTATGTGTGTGTAATTTCAGGCATCCGTCAGCTGCAGTTGATGCTGCTGAAAGTGTCTCTTCTCCTCGGAGTGGAAGTTCACACCAAAGTGGAGTTCTGTGGCTTGATTGAACCCTCTGGAAGCAATGGTACCACATCTAACAAATGAATAATATACTAGTTCATGTATGAAATCAGGATATTTTAGGCACATTATCCTCGTGTCTCCTGAAAGGCTGGATGGCCAAGTTGTTGCCTGCACATCATCCTGCCTCAGCCTTTCAGTTTGATGTCTTCATCTCTGCTGGAGGAGGTCGATTTCTCCCTGATGGTGAGACATATACTCATGCAGGCATGACTCACCATAGTTCTTCCTGTTGCAACAAGTTTAGGGTAGCATTAGTCAAAATTCTTTAAAGATAGTTTTCAGTAAAAGAAGAACTTCCTTTTAGTAACCGCAGGTCTGCTGAAACACAGCGGTTATAGGTTATGGTCAAAGCTTCTCTATTTACCCTCCTTTTCAAACAGTAGTTATTTCGCCACATGCAAATTCTATTTCCTGGATTTTCTCTTATTTTATTTGAACTTTTTCTTTCTAATTTCTTTTATTCCTTTTTTGTTTTTAATGTACTTTTCTGTGACTCTTCTGCACCCAGCTGTGCAGTTTTTCATGTTTTCTGTAAAGCACTATGAATGGCCTTGTACATAAACGGTTCTGTACAGATAAGCTTGCCTTGCATCTCCTCAGTCCTGTTTCCTGCTGTTCCTTTCAGGTTTTAAGCACAAGGAGCTGAGAGGAAAGCTGGCGATCGGCATCACAGCCAACTTCATCAACAGGAACTCGCCAGCTGAGGCACAAGTAGCGGAGATCAGTGGTGTGGCCCGCATTTATAACCAGAAGTTCTTCCGGGACCTGCTCACTGAGACCGGTAGGAGTCCATCTGTAGTCCTGGAGGAGCTCTGAGATCAGGGCTTAGTTGCTGTGTCTTTCTCTATACTGATAACACCTTTATCATAGTGGAATCTGTATTCTGTAGTATTTTTTTTAACCTTAATTTGAACAACTTTTAACCCACCGTAATCCTAAAAACCAGCCTTTTTATCCACCCAGTGGTAATCCTAACACGCTCTCTCTCCTTCTCCATCCAGGTATTGATCTGGAGAACATTGTCTACTATAAAGATGACACTCACTACTTTGTGATGACTGCAAAGAAGAAGAGTTTGTTAAAGAAACGGGTGATTAAACAGGTGAGGACAACACATCCAAAGCCAACAAACAAAGCAGGTAGATCCAGTGGATGCATCCAAGATGCCAGCAGGAGAGAAGATGTTTGCACACACCAGGAAGCAGCAGTGCTAACATGTAGCAAAGCAAAATGATAAATGGGAGACTCCAAACCAAACACCGTTCAAACACCAGGCAGTCATATGGGAATGTAAGAAAAACACATAAAAAGGCGTCATATGATCACAAAGACGTCTGTGTCATAAGTGTGGGATCTTACTTTTAATGTTTTCAGGTGAAAAGTTTGATTTCAGTTTTGATGCTCCAAAATGATGCTAATGGATCTCCCTAATCTTTGCAATTTGTTTGAACTTAATCATGCAGCTGCTAGTTTCCATGGAGACTAATGTGATTTTATAGTGGCATATTCACTCTTCATGGTGTTTCTCTGGTGCATGTAGGGTCTATCCCTGGAATCTCCTGACTCTGAACTGTTCCAGCATCAGCTGATGCCTTCCTGACATATTAACCTGTGTAACACCTCTATTAAAACACCTGGAAAGCTGCTCATTTTTACCTTCCTCTGTAGCACAGTTAATGCAGTTATTGCTAGGACTACTTTACTAATGCCTGTGACTAGTTTATTTACTCCTACGTGTGCATCACTCATTCTGAGGGCTGCTTTGCTCTTTTTAGCACCATAATAATAGATATATTAATTAAAACGGGTAGTTTGAATGATGAAAATTGCACAAAGTAGTGAGGAGTTGGGGTACTTACACTTAGGGTCTCTGGTCTCTTGTGGAACTGAAAGGGTACGGGCTATTTTACTAATCCCTAGATGAGTTGTGCTGCTATCTTCTGGCTTATAATTTGTGACAGTAACGCATGTCTTGATTCTGATACTTCTATAATAATCTCACTTGTCTATTTCTTTAGATCCTAGTGTTATTCACAGCCCTTGTACCTGTGAAGATTTACTTATACTTTATTTGTGTGGCTTCTAACAGGAGGCAGAAAATAGTGCTCATGATGAAGAAGTTAGCCCAGATCTCTCACTCTGTCTCTGCAGGACTACAGTGATGCAGAAAAGCTGCTGGCTGCTGCAAACGTGGACCACGAGGCTTTGTGCAGTTACGCCCACGACGCTGCTTTCTTCTCCACCGGCGGAAAGCTGTCCGACCTCCAGTTTGCTCAGAATCATGCCGGCCAGCCGGATGTAGCCATGTTTGACTTCACATGCATGCACCGAGCTGAGAATGCCTCACTGGTCAGAGAGAGGAGGGGCAGGAAGCTGCTGTTGGGTCTTGTTGGAGACTGTCTGGTAGAGGTAGGTCTGCACATGCTCGCTCAAGATAACTGATCAAATCGATGTTTCATTACATGCATCTGAGGCCGGATCGCTATGAAATGAGTAAAACACTTTTTATTTGATGGAGAGTTTCCAGAAATTCAGGTATTAAAGTTAGATTAGTCTTTGTCTCATGCTAATTTATCTGAGGAGACTCTTTGGTCTGTTTAGTTGTTTTACATATTTCCTTCTGAATAAATATTCAGCATCTTCATCTCCACAGTTTCAATCATGTTGCATTTACTGTTCTTCTAAAGAACAGGAAGTTTAAGCTTCAAAGAAAATTTGCTCGTCTATAAATAAATACTAAATGATTTATTTTGTGTAATACTCTATACTCTGCCAGGAAATTTAACTTCTAATGGGTGGTTTTTATCTTTTTCTGCAATCAGAACATGGAAATCACCCCTTGTCATTGAATGCATCAAACATTGCCATAAAAATAATAGTTTGTGGAAAAATAAGAAAATAACAGGAAACTGAAAATTGAACAAAATGCTGTATTTAATTTTTTATAATTTTTTTTGTATATTTTCTATTTCAGTATCTATTTTTATTAAATCTTTATTTCCTTTTTATGCGTTTTCCAGTTCACAATGGACCCTGCTGTGCCGTATTTAATGAGCACCTTGTTATACGGCAGTGTCCGTATATATGTCCATGTATATAATTTTTTTTTGTATATTCTGTTATCATATTGATTAACTGGTATTTACACATATCCATTCAATGTCGCATCAGCAAAACTGCGACAGCAACAATTTTTGCTTCACACTTCTCCGCATTAACCACCTCAAATGTCCAACCAATCATACAATACTTTGCAGAGTCGCTTAAGAAGAAAGCTCTGCTTGGCTGATGTGCTGAGAACAACAGGATGTCCATAACTGAGAACAAAATGCTGTCGACTTGGTTTTGTGGCCTTAAGAACAAAAAGATTCTTGCGGAGTATGTAACGGACCTAATGGACTCAGGCTGTCTCCACCCGCGTGATTTCTGTTTTCATTTTATTAGCCACAAAACCCCACAAACAAAGCTGAAAAGCTTTGGTACGAATCCATGTGCCAGAGCACCGTTTGGGATCAGCAAGAAGTCGACATTATCCTGTAATGCTCAGGTTGTTGCTGGTCTATGAAGCTCTGAAGGGTTCAGGACCAGAATGCATCAGAGATCCAGTATGACCCCCAGGTCATCTGGATCCGCTCTTTTCTCAGTCTCCAGAGTCAGAACCAGACATGGAGAAGTTGTATTCAGCTTCAATGCTCCACATGTCTGGAACAAAGCCTCACATCAGATGAAACATTCAGGTTAAAAGCCTCCTGTTCAGAGCTGTGTTTCACTGGTTTTTATTAAAGTTGTTTTAAGTTGTTGGACTGTGCTGTACTTAATCTGGCCTTGCTTAGCTTCCTGCAGTCATCACTGCACCTGAGGTCATTACTTCTACTCACAGATAAAAACATGTCTATGGCAGGAAGAAGTTTGACCCTTGACGGCCACCATACATTCACAAATACGTTTAGTATTTGAAGTAATTGCTATGCACGTCTTAACCACTAGGCAGAAGGAAGTTTACACACTAGACCAGTTAATGACAAGCTGGTTTCCAGTTGACGAAGAGATGCACTCTTCTGTCTGCAGCCCTTCTGGCCTCTGGGAACAGGCATTGCTCGTGGGTTCTTGGCAGCTTTCGACACAGCGTGGATGGTTCGGAGCTGGGGAATGGGTGTCTCTCATCTTAAGGTCCTAGCTGAGCGGTAAGCATGTTTTCTCGGGCAGATCAGTTTTGGAACTCCAGGATTCACACGTCCGTCAGTCTGTAGCTTTAAATCAGGACTAAACATCCTGAGATCATTAGCATGGGGGCTAACTAGCATGCAGTTTATCTCGGCATCTTCCTGTGATGTGATGGGGATGAAACTTTGAAGCTTTAGCTATTAGTTTCACTGTAACAGCTGCTGATTGAATCGTGTTGTCTTGACTTTTTCACTAATGTACAGAGAAAGTATCTACCAGCTCCTCTCTCAGACCACTCCAGAAAACACCAAGAAGAACTATAGTGGTTTCAGCATCGACCCCAGAACGCGGTATCAGAGAGTAAACCTGTCCTCCGTCCAGAGCAACCAGGTCAGCGCTCTTATCCTTTATTTACCCAACACAATTACAGATGTGAGGTCCCTGATTTGATCTCATTTAAAGAAAAAATGTCTGAAGCCACATAAAACATTTACTTTGCAGCCTTTCATCAACAAGATAACAAACATCAAACCTTTAAAGACTTATAGTAAATAAAAAGCACATCCTTTCTTATAAAACTAAACCTTCCCGTCTCTCTGCCGGACCAGATCCAGCATCTGTACGATGCAGATAAACCTCATCCTCCCAGCAAGAAGCAGGACAGGAAGTCCAGCTCAGGTGAGCAGCTCTCCGTTTGTGCACCTTCCTTTCAGTTTGACTCAGAAACCACTGAGGATGTTTGTCTTCTCAGATACAGGCGGGGGTGTGGAAGAGCTGTTGAAGTGGTGCCAGAAACACACGGCAGGTTACGATCACGTGAATGTAAAAGATTTCACTCAGTCATGGAAGTCCGGCTTGGCTCTCTGTGCTCTGATCCATCACTTCCGGCCTCAGCTCATGTGAGTGGCTGCTGTTGTGTAACTAAATCCACTGTTCCAGAGAGAAGTGAACCAAATTCCATAGGTGAAAGATGCTGTGTGACCAAAACCGACCCAGAAATATTCAGGCGGATGTATCTCGTTCCTGCTCGTATTTCCTTGATTCATCCGGAGTGTCTCAGATGTGGGTGCAGCTCTAAGCCACTTGGACCTTCCATTAGTCCATATGCAAAAAAGCATTGCTACAGGGAACACCTTCTCCTTTTAACTAAATAACATTAGCATTTTACCAGAAATGTTAAAAAAAGGAAGAATTTCACTAAATATGAAACTGATGTTGAATCGGAGGTGCTCTTACTGGAATTCATGAGTTTGCACAGACGTGGAGCAGTATTCGGGGTTATTCTGTTTTCATGCTTGTTTAGTTTGATGTGATGATTTGCTGTAAGTGATGAGGAACCAGTGTTCAGAGGGTAACGACAGGTAGTGAGTCTTTGCTCTTTATTCTGCTGCTTCAGCTATGCCAAGTCCATCTCTAGCTCTAGGTTGCACCCGTATTTTCTTTCATGCTTTATCTGGAGTTTCTTGCATTGCTTTCTCTACACAGACGGAGACATAAAGCCTTGTTGTTCGATGTTAATGAGGAGCAAGTGGAGTGCAATTTTAGGAACTTCTTAGTGTTTTGTTCTTAATGATCATGGGACTCTGCACTTGCCAGTGAGTCAGAGCACCTCTCAGTCAGTCTGCATAGACTTGTGTTCACGTCTTCACAAATCATCAGTTTACTTTGGATTTAGTGTGGAATCATTTTAAGGTGTTTTAATTAGTTGGTAAATTAAGTCAAATAAGCGTTTTAATGTTTAGAACATACTGAGCAGTCTGAAGATGCTTGTTACTGTAAGTGCTGTCTAAAACCAGACATCTGGGACATTTTTCTTTCATAAGACAGCCATGTTTTTAGTTCCCACCATCCACCCCTTCTCCGTTGTACAGAACACAGAATTGATTTGATATTTTCAGTCCCTTGTTTTTCTTACCCTGCCTCGTGCATTTGTGTGTCAGAGTTTCTCAAAGAAAGCAGACGGACACCAAAAGCTGATGTACCTGCCTGTAAAAACACTAAAGAGTGAACATGATGTCTTTTTTTTTTTCCCCAAAGTGACATGTCAACCCTTAAGGAGTTGGATGGAGTTCTCAACACCCAGCTGGCCTTTAGTATTCTGGAGAAGGAGCTGGGCATCCCTCCTGTGATGTCTCCTGCTGACTTAGCCAGCAGTGGCCAGATAGACAAGCTGTCCATGGTCCTCTACCTCACCCAGATTCACGATGCTTTTGCTGCCCCTCCAAGAGGAAAAGGTTTGTGTAGTTTCAACACAGTTAAAGATAAGTGTTCCACTGATTTCCTTAAGTCATCTTCACTGTGGGTAATTTGATTTATGTCTTAGTGACAGCAGCATCAAACTTACATAATCTGGTTGCCAAGTTACTGCACAGCATCAGCATCGCCTTAAAAGGGTGAGGTGCTCTCCTTCTGAAGCATGCTCAATGTGGAGTGTGTACTGTTTCTTTAAGAGCAAGTTACCCACAATGCATTGTGGTAATGTGGTTAAGCCAGCTCCAGTCAGAGTGGAGCTGATTCTTCCTGCTCTAAAAGCCTCTGTTCCATCTCTGAGGACACATTTTCTGTTAGCAGCAGAGGTATTTTTATTGCCTAGTTTACTTGTGTGTGTGTGTGTGTGTGATGGCAGTGTTTGGAGGCGCTGAATGAGCCGAGGTGGGTGTGATGAGCTTCTCGGCTGGGGATGGGATCAGGAGGGGAGATGTCAGTCTGTGTAACCTCCTCTGAATGATGAATGAGGGATTCGGAGCTGAAGCTGGAGAGTTTCCTTCTGGATTAAACTGATTTAGGTGCTGCTGATGCAAAAAAAAAAAGAGAAAGAAAGTAGTAATTATAAAAGAAAAAACTAGGCTTTTCTTTAAAATGTTAAAGAAATATGAAGTAAAGAATGACTATGTCATATTCAGGTTTAAGTGTTCTGGTGTCTCTGATGTTATTCTCTGATGCTTTTCTGTTGGTGACAGAAGCTCCAGGATCTCTGCCATCACCCAAGTCTCTCAGTCTCTCCCGGACACAGTCAGTCGTCTTCTTCCTCAGCAAGCTCAAGCACAATTCTCTGCAAAGACGCAAGGTAACGATGGAGATGTTTCCACCCTTTTCAGTCCCACACCAACCAAATCAAATTCAAAGCTGAATGGCTTGATGTTTTTCATGCTATGATAAAGAAAGCTGGTTTTCTTGGCATCTGTTCAGGAACAGCTGGCATCTCAGAAACGAGAAAAAGGGAAAAGAATGGGAGATGTGGACAAAGTGAGTTCCTTTCAGCTCTTTTGTTACTTTATTAGCAGGGAAATGTTTGCCTTGTTGGTTCTGACTCCGACCTGGCCTTCTCCTCCTCAGACGCCAACGCCTCCTGTGTCCCATGAACTAACTCCTGCTCCCGCTCTGGTACCAGAGCCTCTGACTCCGGTTCTGATGACCAGCAGTGAGGAGTGCTACTTCTGTTCTCAGAGGCTGTACGCGCTGGAGCGGATCAGTGCCGAGGGGAAGTTCTTCCATCGCTGCTGCTTCACCTGCCATCGATGCGGCATCACGCTGCGACTTGGCGGATACACCTTTGACCAGACCTCAGGTGGGTCTCATTAAACTTCTCCCATTTTGCACGACACGTCCAGTTTACTGGTTAAACTACAGTTCAACCCATGCATGATGCTTCTTTGCATCAGTTACCATGGAGATTAATACTGTGCAGCGTACCTGGATCAACTATTTTAGGCTCAGTTAATATGGAGTGATCAGGTGTCTCTGTTGTTCTCAGAGGTGTCTCAGATGATTGATCAGGAACATTGATTATTTCTCTAGTTGTGATATAGAAGTTATATTAAAGGAAAATATTAAGTGTTCTGTTGAGGCTACAAAATAAAGTTTTATTTTACTCCAGTCTGTTTCTCTGAAGGATTGATTTATTTTCTCCCTCATGCCTTCATTTAAATACATGTCTAAATCATTTGATACCTCATCAATAGTTATTATCCCAGAACAGACTATTTAATCCTAATCATTCCATGGCATATTAGAATTTCAGGCCTTTTCGCAGCTGAAACGGAGGAGGGCTTTTCATTCAGCTGCATTCCATACTTCAGCTAACCTCCAACCGTTAATGCACCTAAGCTCATTTATGATGTTTGCCTGGACGAACATCTGTTTTCTGCTCCAGTAGTAGAAGAAGAAGCATCCTGGACTGGTGCTTTGGTGTTTGCTCTCTATGTGAAGGACGTTATATGCTGTGTTTACTTGTGATTGGATAAATCAGCGGCTTGGCATTTCTGTGTGGAGTTTGTATGTTGTTGTACTCTGGCTTCCTCCCACCATCCAGAGACCTGCATGCTGAGTGGTCTTATTGTGTGTGTGTGTGTGATGGGTTGTTGTTTCTGTGTTGGTCCTGTGATGAACTGGCGATCTGTCCAGGATGTACTGCCTCTTACATACTTGCTGGGACAGACCCCAGCTTCCCCGCGACCCCAAACTGAGTTAAACAGTATGGAAACTGTTCTTTCACCACAGGGAGGTTTTACTGTGAGCTTCACTCTGATGAACTGCTGCTTCCTAATGGAGATGAAACATTTAATGAGGTGGGTCACTGAACATAGAACATGTTAACCTCTCAGCCTTCTGTTACATAATCCACCTGGTTCCCTGTCAGGAGAGCTAACATGCTAACTTCTCACTGTTCCTGTTTGTAGGCCAGCCCAGTTCAGCGGACGGATGCAGAGGATGCACTTTCCAACACATCAGATGAAGAGTACGACCACACTCTGGACTGTGGTCTCTCCGATCACTCACAGTTACACAACCCCAAAGAATCAGATCAGCATGTACCTGGATCCAAAGAAGACTCCCAGTTACCAGAGAAGTCCAACACATCTACAGAGCCCTCACCTTCCACTCAGGAGGAGGAAGAGGGAACAACCTGTCCAGTCCCGAGGCCTCGCGTTTCCAGGCAGACCACTCCTAGCTCTGAGCCTTCTCCCCCGGCAGCAAAACCCCGAACCACCTTCCTGGTGAATCTTTCCCCTCTGGAGAAGCCTTCATCTCCTGCAGCTCCAGAGGAGAGGCTGGGGCCGGATTCCCATCCTAAGCAGTCACTGCGGAAGCTTCAGTTGACCGATAAGGAGAAGAGCCAGCTGATGAACCTTCAGAGCTTAAGCAATGATTCGGACTCTGAGACCCATGGAGGATCTTCCTCCTGCTCCTCTTCCTCTGCTAATGCAGGAGTGCCTCCTAAGCAAGAAGGCCTAGATGGCCAAGAGGAGGAGGGCTACTGGAGTGGGAGCACAGCTGGTCATGGTCGGGACAAGAGGAACCGGCGATGCTTCAAGAAAAAAGAGATGCCCAACGGACAGAACAGGGCCCGATCCAAGTTTTCCCCCTGGAATCTTTCATCCCCGCGGATCAGCAGAGAGGTCCGACCCCTCAGCGTCCATGTCGGTCATACGGGGAGAGTGGGTCAGTAGAACCTTCATCCTCACTTTGATGAAGGGGAAAAAGTTGTTGCAATTATTGTTCTTCCTTTTTCTAACAGAAACAAATTTCACACACGTTCACATTGGCCCGGAAGAGGGTGTTGAAGGGGACGACGATGATGATGACGATGATGATGATGATGAAGAAATGTTTGAACTGGATGACAATGACGTGATTGAGGAGGAGGTAAGGAGTGGATGTAGTAAGGAGAGGAGCTACAGTATCACCCCGCATTAAAATCTTCTTTTCCTTCAGCTTCACGTGGAGCCGTCGGGTCACGATGAGGATGAGAAGCTGAAGCAGAGGAGGATGAGGACGCTGGAGCGTCGTGCCAAGACGTGTAAAATACAGAGATTTCACAAAGCTCAGGTAAGTCCACGCCTCACACCAGCAGATATGCACAGTGTCCTGGTTTACTTTAAATATTTTTATTAAAGCTAAATATGATTATAAATTTCAGATGACACAGCTTATCCACAACGCGACTCTGTTAGGTCAGAGGTCATTACAGTATCTCATTCCCATTTCTCAGCTAGTCTGAGACTGGTGGTTGCTGTGTGGATCTGAGTGGATCATCATTATAAGTCAAAATCACAAGATGTTGCAATAAGCAAGTCACCAAGCAGCACAATTACCCTCCATGCAACACCACGTGTGATCTACGTTTCACACCAGTGTCAATAGCGTCCAATCCTCCTTCCTGTCTCTGTCTTATGCAGCGGTTATTTCAACTTCCTGTCTTTGAGAGCCCGGCCAAGATGTTAAAATCGCTCAGATATGTTTCCATGCGATTTGCACTGCGTCTCGTACCGCACACTCGCTTTTTATTATCCATTCACTCAGCCGGTGAGAGGGAGGAAGAGGAGGCAGCTGCAGTGCAGCGAGGACAGAACTATTACTGGGTGTTTGTGCAAAATTGTGGACAGCGTGAGAAAGTGTGAGACACTTTCTCCTCATATTCTCGTTAAACTCAATGAGTGTTTAACATCTTTTAATAAGCTAATACATCCAGTAACGGTAACGCTCAGCTGTGGAGTCCATTATGTCCTTTATGTCTATAGATATGAAGATAAAAACAGAGGACAGCAAACAGTCTGACATGTGAATTGTCCCAATGAAATGAATAAAAGTGGTTTTATTCAGTTGTAAAACAGCTGACGGTAGATTCAGCTGGTCTCTGCTGGAAAGGAAGCCCAGCGTCCTCTCCTCCCCGGCAGAGCTTAAAAAACCTGGTTTTCTCTCTGTTATGCAGCTGGATGAAGCCACTTATTTGCTCTGAAGCATGCCTGCTTCAACGTGCAAGCACATGTCGTGTGTGGCATCAGTGATCCTGCTCTGTGCAAGAAATAAGCTGTGCTTTAAACGGATAAATATTTTCACTACAAGGACACAATACAATCCTGTTCTTTAGCTTTTTTGGCCCCACGTTGTGTCCCGTCATCAAGCGAACCCTTATGTTTCCACTTTGTCCTTGATAGAAGATAATGTTATGAGATAATAAAAAACAAATCTCTATTTCGGCACTGAGCAGAATTTAAGATTAAATCACAAACCAAATCACAATCATGGTCAGAATGATCACAGATGTTTTTATCCCGGGTAACGTATAATCAAGTTAAAGCTGCCTTGGTACATAAAACCTAAGCTCAAGTAAACTAACCTGCAGCTATTGTTTCTACATCTTCTAACGGGAAGGACGATTTATAGAATAAAAGTGCTCGTAATCAGGATATTTGAAGTTAATTTCTCTCTTTTTTGTGGCTCAGTCCATCCAGAGAAGACTGGAGGAGATTGAAGTGACCTTTAAGGACCTGGAGGAGAAAGGTGTGGAGCTGGAGAGAAGTCTTCGAAGAGAAGCTGGTAAGGTTGCAGAGCACTGTGAGCTTTAAATGTTGTGTGGTTAGTTTGCTTTCAGCTCATGCAGCATAGTGCACCCCCACACCCAACACACACACTTTTCTCTCTTCTTTCCTGTCCAAACTTGACTTTGCTGATCAAACTGTGAAAGCTGTGTTAAAAAAGGTGTGTGTATGTTTTCTGATAATAGAAGCGGATGGTTCATACGGGCATGTTTGTATCAGAACTCATGTATTCAGGACAGATCAGCCGGCTGCACGCTGCTCGTCACTGCTTTATGAGCAGCAGATGTTGCACGTTTTACCCGTCACTCGGCTGGTGAATTTTAGCCTGAGGGCTTCCATGTGAGTCTGTGCTGTTAGTCCGAGTCTGTCAGACTCCACATCACTTCCACCTGCATTTTCAGGTCATTAGGAACTTTTATTGTCTTGTGTTCAAGGTCGACCCAATACCTGGGATTAATTTCCTACATTTAGGCCTTTAGAGGACAAGCTGTGCTCCCAAAACTCTAACAAATAAGTGTATATTTTTCCACTTCTGTCCTGAAAGAAAATTCTGAATATTTAAAGCATTTAAACTCCAGTTTAATCACACAATGTCCCTGTTTTATGGGAGAAGGACACACACATTCATATTTAAAATAAAAGTATTCATTGTTTTTGTTGTTTTTTCATGAGGACTGAATTTGATAGAAACTTATGAAAAAAGGAGGATTATTTTTTTACTAACTTGAACAGGACTGAGCTATGCTGCACTCCTGCCTAATAAGATTAGATTAGACTTTATTATCTCACAGTGGAGAAATTCACTTTGTTACAGCAGCTCTTGTAATAGAGTAAGGTGCAGAAAACAGAATAAAGTGAACATGCATCGCTGCAAGAAGGTGCAATAAAAATTATTTACATTATAAATTATTTACAGAAGTCTTGGATAAACAAAAATATATACCATTGATAATGGGAGGGGGGGGGTATTACACAGTAAAAAGTATAGTAGATACTACACAGTATTATCACTATACAGACAAGTTGTACAGTCTGACAGCAGTGGGGATGAAGGACCAACTAACCCGCACTGATCTGACCTCTTTGTGGATGTTACGAGTTTTTGTCCGTTTGTGTTTCACCACACAGGTGTGTGTGTGTGTTCCCATTGGAAATAAACACTTGTGTGTCACATCCTCTGAAACTGATGAGAACATCCAGTTCCTTTGGCTCTTACACTGCTGGATGTGCGATGTGAATCCCCTTTCATGCGCAGACTTTCTATCTCTCTTCTTTTCAACCAGAAAACGAAGCTTCTGGGAAGATTGAGCAGTGGATCCAACTGATCCACGAAAAGAACGCCCTGGTTTCTGAGGAGTCCGACCTCATGGTGGCGTAAGTCCATTTCTCAAAGCCTGTACAGCTCGGTTCAGGTTCAGAAAACATCGTGGTGGCGGTTTGCTGTCACCATGGTAACAGCTGGTTCTCATCTCTGTAGACATGCTTAATGCAGCTCTGCTTTCCTCTCAGGTCTCGACAGCTGGAACTGGAAGACAAGCAGAGCATGTTGGATTTGGAGCTCAGACAATACCTGGACCTGGAAGGTATAGCGTCACGTGTGCATGTTCATTTTTACTGTTTGCCCTGTTTAAACAGATATATTACAAACACCAGTTCTTCTTACTACTATCGCTCTTACAGTTTTTATCTTCCTCGACTTTGTTCTATCATGCACTCCACCAGGATAAAAAATGTTCTTTCTTAGTATCAGTGGCGTAGCTGCGAGCCCAAACACGATAGAGAACGAAAGATATTTCAAGACCACAGTTTGACTTGAGAAAACCCATAATTAAACCCAACAATCTGCAGAATGTAAAAGAAAAGGTGAAAACATCACAAAAGTATTGCACCACCTTAGATAAAACCTGCAGGCAGGCAGCAAAAATGCACAATGAAGAAAAGCATCTGCAGATTCTGTGCAGCTCAAAAGTCTTCATGCCAGGTGAGGGTGGAAGTGCACATCACCGAGAGTAAGCAGCACATTAAGCAGATCCACAAGAGCTGGTGGAACAGTTTTCACCCCAGAAAGAAAATATCCAAACCTTTAAACTCCTCTTGAGTTTCTCTTTCTCTTTTGCTGTTTGTTTTTAATTTAAGTTCAAATAAATCTGTTAGCTTAGCCTTTAGCTCCTCTAAAGGAGTTTTACATTCAGTTATTGATTTGTGAATTTAAGCTCTCTGATTGGTGGAAAGTTTGACAGGAAGTGTTGCCTTCTTTTAATGATGGTAACGTGATGGACAGTATATACCCGTTAGGCTATGAATCTTTTTGAACCAGAAGCTTCATTAAACCGTTAACGCTCCACTGGCTTTGCTGATATTCTGTTAAACATCTGCTTCAGTCAGGGAGGATATTCTGTTTCAGTACATTCACCTGTTACGTGTCCGTCTTACAGAGAAGACGCCGGAGCAGCAGGTGGAGGAGGAGCGCATCCTCCAGCAGAGGATCGATGTGGTGAACATGAGGGACTCACTGGTGTCGTTTCTGGAGGAGAAGAGGCAGAAGGAGATCAGTGAGGAAGAAGCTTTCTCCATCATGGAGGCAAAACGGCACTCAAAGGCAGGATCTCAGGTTCACTGGTCGTAGGCCTGCTGGGTATTTAGACAATGCTCTCACAGGTAATGTGTCAAACAAGGAACCTGAAATTTACATTTGCAAAGCCAAAGACGAGACCGGATTTATTGTGGAAGGTCAGAAGCTTAGTGTGAGGATGAGCTGCAGTCCGTCCTCAGAGGAAGATGTGACTTCATGTGTCCCACAGCTGGAGCTCAGCTCTGCTCAGCATACCACAGGCCAGATGTTCATCACCAGACACCTGAAGCTCACCTGTTTGTCTCAGAAATGAGAGGAGACAAAGCAGCTGATGACCACATCTGGATCCACGGTGATGATGATTTTACTTCAGTGTTCATGTCTATTTTAAACACGTCACTATAAATAAGTGCTACAGCACAGAAATACATCCTCATGATATCTTTACTGTTCGGATATTAAATATAAACATGACAGAGATAAAAAGATTACAAATCTCAGCAATGAAATAAAATCCTGTTTGTTTCTGTAAATTACAGCTTTTATTTCAGCGTGTTGGACAGATCATCTCAGGGTTGAGGTTTCAGTCCTCTCAGAAACCGAGGTCCACAAAGGACACCGTCATCTCTCCGTAAATGCCATCATATTACTGTAAAAACTCTGCATCTGGTGGTTAAAAAAACAGACCAGCATGAGGAAAATGAAAAGCCTTTCACTGTTTTCAGCACCCTGCTGCCATTTTTCTGTTTCTGAATAAAGATCACACACTTTGAGGCGTCCAGGAGGTTTTATGAAAGGCTGTGTGTGTGTGGTTTTCCAACCTGGTTGCAGTCAGGTGACGGTTCCTGCCGTTCCATCGTCTCGCCACCAGGTGGAGGCCAGCATCTGTTTGTAGCTTGTTATGCAGGTTGCAGCTTTTCAGACGCCTGACGGTCCAGTTATCACCTTAGTCTTTACAATCACAGAGATCAGGACTGTGTACAAAATGTAAACACAGAATTCTGATTTCTAAACTTCTTCAAACTCATATTTTATTCCCAAATAAAACCTAAACAACGTATTAGATGTTGTAACTGAGTCATTTTATGGAAACTCTGAGCTGATTGGTGATTGACCAGCATCTGGTCCATGAAGGCGGACCAGTTCAGCATCTGGACTCCTGTGAAGCCATGCCGTTATGGAGTCAGAATGTGGTTTATCATGGTCTTGCTGAAATGTCAGTCATACACTATTTACACACGGCGAGAACCATGAGGACATACCAGCAAGTCTGAAGGAAACATCAGGCCATATAATCCCGGGCTTCAGCCCCACAGAGTGTTCCTACAAGCCAACCAAGAAGCATCTGAAAATATCTTTAAACCTTTTAATTCCCCTACAAAAAAAATGGGATGGATTTCACATATTTAAAGCAACTTCTAGTTCTGAATGAAATCCTTTAAACAGAAGATGACCATGACAGCTGGTTTCCATGACAACATGATGAGCCAACCAGCTTTTTCTACTCTGTCTCGGCAGGTCTCGGCTCATAGAAAAAAAAAACCCTGAACCCTGCAGTGTGATGCTCCTTATTACATGTGTTTATTTGTTTTATTCCAAATACACAACACATGAATTACTTTGGCATAAACAGAGTGAACATGTGACCAGAGGGCCGCCATCACATCATTCGGACTGCGTGTGTGTCCTCTGTCATGGATGTATGTCTCATCATGTGGCAGGTGATGCAGATTAATAAATAATCCTGTTAAAGACGTCTGGCCAACACAATGTGCTGATAACATGACGCTGCAACATGTTGACCTCATTAATTCATCCACTGAGGAGACCTGAGACCTATCATGAGACCTATGCTTGTTAAAGTTTAGAAACACATGTTATAAAAGTAATAAATAATAATATTGAATGTATTAATGTATTTCTGAGGCTTTTCGTTCTGCTGGTTTAATTCATAACGTGAACATATTTCATGTTAAGATATTACACATCTCAACAACACGTGTGGCTTCTTCTTTGCATTATGGAGATTTAACCCCTGAGCAATCCCCCAGAATCAACACCACGTGGGTGCTGTGGAGCCATATTGTATGTTTTTTTATTATATTTGTATTTAATACAGTTAAAAGCATGATTGTCATCATCTGTGCAAAGTTTGGTGAAGATCAAAGGTTACATGGCTTAGTTACAGGTACTTCCTGTTTCATGGTGTCAGACCATTCGTCATGGTTACGTTTGGCATACAAACTAAAAAGGTTTTTAGTTATGACATTATGAAGGGGTTGGACATGCTGCAGTGGTTGAGGTGAATTCCTAAGAGCAAGAGCAGTGTAAAAGAGCACTTTCATTGGACCAAAATTGAGGGATTTATAGTGATTGATGATGTCACAGCAGTTTATATAATACATGCTGTATAAGATGCTAATTAAAAATATCACCCATCAAAACCATTTAAACCCTTTTCTTCAATCCAAAATAAAAACGTGTGAGTGTGTGGATGTGTGGATGGGATGGGGGAGGGGAGCAGCAGAGGCTTTGTCTCCATGCACGTTGCTGTGCACAGTGTCACTATGTAAGAAGGCAGTGAACTTGGCCCGTAAGTGTCCCTGGAACACAATTAGCCACAACACAAAAGCTGCAGAGAAGCTGTTATTCTCAGAAGTTACATGTGAAGTGAGCAACATGAAGGTTACGCTACTGAAATCCCAGTGGATGAAAAGCAGGAACTTTCTGGAATATGAGTTAGATACTGATAACCTTTGCAGACCATCTTAATAAACTGCTTTCTTACATTATAAGATGACTCCCCCAGCAAATAACAATAATTATTACTTTTATTTGTAGGAAGTAGCAGCACTTTTCACTCCGTGGATTCTGCCTTTAGCAGCAGAAGTAAAGGGACAGATAAGAGTCAGCAAGCCAGACCAGGTTATTTCCCAAAGGAAAGACTAAACGTTTCATCTTAAAACAGCTGATTCTTTTCTGTGTCCTTGATCCTGGTTTCATCAGCTTGTCTTATTCTGCGGCATGAGCACTTCCTTTCCTCTTCAGTGTGATTTAGTTCCACACACGCTGAATGATTTTTGCTTGTTGGATGGTTTTAAGATGAGCTGAGGTTCCTGCCTCACCTCATGTTTAACTGTTAGAAAACACATCAGCTTACATAAGGCCCTGAACATTTTCCTGATCCATTTACGGTAATCCTGGGGACCATTCATTCAGCTGCGGGACATCTGAAGAACCTGAGGATTTATCTGAGCTCAGCTTTGTTTTACATCACTTCAGTGACATAATGAAAGGAGTTGGAGTGAATCCCACTGCCAGCTATGAATAGCTGAAAGGCAGTCAGGAGGACGCAGAAGAAGCTTCACAACCGCCTCAAATTACTAAAACTTCCGGACTTGGTCAGTTATCATACAGCACAGATTGTGTTTAAAGCCAGCAGGAACACATTACCACACCATGTACAAAACCTTTTCAGTCAGAGAGATGGGGGTTATAACTTTAGAGGGGACAAATGATTTCACATGCTCATAGTGAAAAGCACTAGGAAACGTTTGTGTGTGTCTGTGGGAGGAGCACAGGGAGTGTACAAATATCCATGTATTTAAATCAATATATAAAGAATCATTGATTGAAATGTACAGGTAAAAAAAGTGTGTTTTGTTATTATTATGATTATTATTATTGTTATTGCTTGTATAATTGTTGCTGTTTTTTAATGTATTTTATGATTGCATAAC
>JBAMHV010000014.1:24132413-24145182 GCA_037177535.1 Pseudomugil gertrudae
TATATTTCCTATTTATTTCCCGATATAATCAGTGCTGATGTGTGGCAAAGAGTTAGCTTAACTCTTCTATCTGATTTGGATCTATCTAAGTGCTATGATGCTCCAATTATTTCATCAGAAAGCCACAGATGTGGTCTGCAGATAAACGACACTCTGCTGATAAATGTGCTTCACAAAGAGGTCTGACGTTGTTCTGCTGGAATAACCACGGACCTCCGGGAAAAGATGATGGTCACATATGTTTCTCCAGAACATCTACCTCTGCATCAGTAGTGCTTTCTTACAGACCCTCATTGGACACAGATGTCCTTCATACCATCACAGCTGTCTGCAAGATCCAGCTGATGTCCTGCTCTCTGTGACTCCATCTCCCATTATCCACACATTGGGCTGACTCTTGGGTGTGTGGCCTGGTGCCAACAGCCCACCTTTACCCCATCTCAGAATCCACTGCAGGATTCAAGGACGAAGTCGTCTTCTCAACATTTCCCAGATTCCCATCTTGTTTTTTTCTTGCTCTTCATTTACAGTTGACAAGACCACCTGCACAGGTGGCAGCATGATATCTGCAGAATATGTTTGCAGACAGCAGGAAGCAGCAATGCTAACATGTAGCGTAGCAAAATGAAGGCGAGAAACTCACCTAAAATTCACTAGATTGGCATCCAAACAAGTACAATCAAAACCCAAATGAACGGGAATGTAGGAAAAACACGAGGACAGCAGTGTCCACTTCAGCACTTATGATCTTTTCTCCACACAAACAAGGTGTCACGTGCTGGAGACAGATGTCTGACTCATAACTGTGGGACAAAAACTCATTAATCTTATTTTAACTGTTTTGTGGCAAAATGTTGTTTTTTTAAAGTAAACACAGAGAAAGAAAAACTCCAGTGTCAACGTTATTGGGACAACTTTAGTACGACTCCACTTATTTCTAATTTCACTGATACCTGGATCACAGCCAAAAATATTCTGCAGCTGCTGCATGCAGATGATGCAATCAGAATAATAACACATGAAAAATCTGACAAGAGACTTTTACTTAACAAGAGATTAATATTTTGTGTTTTTGTAACAGTTATAATCCAAATCCACCAAAAAAACGTATTCCTGAAGTTTCCGTGTTAAGTTCTCATCACCAGGTGCCCAAACAAAGATACCACAGCTGCTATCTTACAAATCATAATTTGGCATCATTTCTGAGAGAGAAAATTCAGATTCTGTTCACAGTGAAATCATTTTAACCTCCTTATTCATGAAGATTCTTTATGTTCAGAATATTTGTCATCAGATGCTCCACTCTTTACACACTGCTGCAGCAGGACCTGGAATGGAGGCAGAGGCCTGAAGCCGTCCTGGCAGCTTCAGGTGGGGATTAACAGCATTGTTACGGCCTTTTCAACCTGAATTTAGGCTGTTTTTAAGGCTTCATCTTTCAGAATCAGCTGAAGGGAGCTCCTCTGCGTTTCAGGGGAGCCAAGCCCCCCTTAGCAACCCCTTAATCCAAACTGTGTGTAACTGTGAATCAATATGAGGTCAGTAGCTTTTAAACTGCAGTAACGGCCTTGTTTAGGACTGTTTGGGAGAAATAAAGTGTTAAAAGGACCACAGAAGAAAACAGTACCGATGTACACAATGTGCAGAAAGTTAGCTGTTGTGCAGTCAAAGCCACTGAATCCACTCACACGTGAAACAAGCTTCAGGTCTGGAATACTCTTAGCTAAGGCCATCATCCACTCATCAGTCTGATTTAAGTTTTTCCACCTTAAACCACTACATGTCAGTAATTCTTCCAGACTGTACTTTTTATTTTATCAGTTAAGAGAACCACAGTGAAGGAAAACTTTGTGCCAGATGATCCCAGTCCTCAGCACCACTGCATGTTCCAACAAGCTGACAAAAAGCATCTTAACTGCACTTTGAGCTTTTAAACAGAAGATGACCATGACAACACCTACAGCTGGTTTCCATGACAACATGATGAGCCAACCAGCCTTTTCTACTCTGTCTCCATTTGCAGACCTCGTGGGCCTTTGTCACCTCATGGAAAAAAACCCTGAACTCTGCAGTTTGATGCTCCTTATTACATTTGTTTATTCATTTTATTCCAAATACACAACACATGAATTACTTTGGCATAAACAGAGTGAACATGTGACCAGATCACATCATTAGGACTGCGTGTGTGTCCTCTGTCATGGATGTATGTCTCATCATGTGGCAGGTGATGCAGATTAATAAATAATCCTGTTAAAGACGTCTGGCCAACACAATGTGCTGATAACATAACGCTGCAACATGTTGACCTCATTAATTCATCCACTGAGGAGACCTGAGACCTATCATCAGCTCTGTTTCATTTTCACCATTCAAACATGATTTCTGAGGCTTTTTGTTCATAACATGAACACATTTCCTGTTTGCAGAACATGAGAGAAAATACACGGTTCTTCATAATGTTCATGAGCAAATATGAGTTATATGCATCAACTTTAAGCCTTATTAATATCACTCCATACATTTTCTACCACTTTTTCCCTGAACAGGGTCACGGGGGGGCTGGAGCCAATCCCAGCTCACAATGGGTGAGAGGCGGGGTACACCTGGACAGGTCACCAGTCCATCACAGGGCCAATACACACAGACACTCCTTATTAATATCACTCTAGCAATATCTCAGTCATTAGATATTTAAAGTGTGTGACATGTAATCAGCTGGTTGCTTGTTAAAGTTTTGATACACAACATGTTATAAAAGTATTAAATTAAATGTCAGTGAAGCGATATACAGCTCCAAAGTTCTCTGTGTGTGTAACGTAAATAAAGATCTAAATACAATGATTTACATATCTCATCAACACGTGTGGCTTCTTCTTTGCACTATGGAGCTTTATGTATGGGGGGAGGGGGGGGTTGTTGGACTTTGTATCAGGTTGGTGATTGATGTTCCATCTCTGCATGTGAAATGCTCCTTTTAACAGTCATGTTACTGACCTGTTGCTTAATAATCCTTTCACTTGTCAATACTTTTCCAGTTGTTTCTGATTCGTTCCAGTTTTGTCTCCAGCATTTTGTTGCTCTTGTTCTTCATACATCCAAATGAGCTCAAATCTCCATTAAATAGTCAAATCTGTTTCTACATCTCATATCATATTTGATTGGAAACATGAGATGATGGGATCAGGAAATAATTGCATCCTGTTTTTAGTTACATTTTGTAAAGCAGACCCCAACTTTGGGGGAAAAAGGAACCTGAGGTTGTAAATGAAGTAAATATTTTAATTACGTATGTGTGACGCATCGCACTAAGCCCCGCCCCCTCCACCACATCCATGGCTGTAATCTCCGACCTGACTGCGGTTATTTGTACCGTCCCAGACTCACTAATCCACCCAGACACCGGAGAGCTTTCAGCAGGAGAGTCCGAGCAGAGCTCGTGCGGCGCAGAGTCTCTCGGTAAGTGCGGGATGCGGAGGGAACATGCTGTTTGTGATGTTTCATGGTAGTGGTGCGGTTGTTTTCAGCTGCAGGTGAGATCAGAGCAGGAAGATGATGAGGCAGAGGCATCATCTTGTGTCATGTTGGGTTTTTTTGTGTCATGCAATGAAACGGAATGTTTGAGATGTGCTTCCCTCCTGTGTGGTACCTGGCTCTGCAGGATGATGAAGATTTCTGCTCCACTTTGACCAGGAATCAGTCTTCCACTGGATCCTGAACTTTTTAACCACAAAACGGTTCTGCAAATGCACAACTTAAATGGGAGGAAGGCGCTTAATATGAAGATAGGAAGGATGTTAAGAGTCCTTCAAGTCTGATAAGTTTGGAGAAGAATAACAGAAAATAATCACAGCTTGTCTTTATTAAATGCTTCTTTTAGGCAATATTCTGTTAAAAAGATGCATCTTTTACAGCAGGAACACTTTTAATGTTTTATGGCTTGATGGGACTTTTGATGTGTTTGGTTAATAATTGCTTTATGCTACATTTTGTTGTTTTGTTGTCATGTTTGTTTGTTTGTTTGTTTGTTTGCATGCAGATGCATAAAAACTGTCCAGAGGATCTAAGTTTTTATTGTCATGTGTTGCATCATTTTAGGAGAGGGTATGACTCGTAACCTGTTACAGGGTGTTCTCTGAGAAAGGGTCAGGACACAGATCAAGTCTTAATCCATTATATAAGAGAAAAGAAGGCAGGAAATCAAACTAGGTAACCTGTTCAGTTTAAGTGCTCTTAATCCTTCTTCGGTTTTATTATTGGCTCAGTCATTCAGCCCTGATCCCTGATCCATTCACATTTTCAGGACACACCTTTATTTTTCCCGCCAGGTTTAATTCCTCAAACTGTTTTCTTAGAAATAAAAGCTCATTTTAATCTGTTTGTGACATCACTGCCTGAAGAGTTGAAACAGAGCAGGGTGGAGCTGGACCGGACCTGGACCAGGTCTCGTCCAAACCTGGACCAGGTCTCGCCTGAACCTGGACCAGGTCTGTCTGAACCTGGACCAGGTCTCGTCTGAACCTGGACCAGGTCTGTCTGAACCTGGACCAGGTCTCGCCTGAACCTGGACCAGGTCTGTCTTTGCAGTCTGGATTCATATTCTGACATGCAGGCACAGACTGGTCTGGCCTCCTGCAGTCTCACCAACCTTCAGACTTACTTTGTCATGACATTAATAATCCCAAATGACTGTCTGGCTGAGATTATGATGATGAGGGTTGAGACATGAGGCCCAGATTATGCTGCACTCAGATGTGGAAACAAAGCAGTCTGTTGGCTTTTTGGTGACTCCTGGGTTTGTTTTGTTCGGTTTCTCCTTCCTAAAGAAATCCCTGCTGGAGCAGCTGCAGAAATGGGTCGTCAGGAGTCCGACTTTGTCTGGAAGAAGAACACCGAAAACATCCAGGAGGTTTTTGACCTCATGGAAGAGTTGGGAACGTAAGTACATTAAAATCCTGCTCCCGAGTCTGTTTAGGAATATTTTACACAGCTGGACAGACGGATAATCTGCTAAGCTGATCTAGCTCTGCAGTTCTAGTTCTGCAGCAAGACTGTCTGATTCATGGAGTTAAATAGTTTGTCCACAAAACAAAAGACAAAGGTGAGAAATACCACCTTTTAGAGATGTTTCTGTGAATGACCAAAGAAAAATCAGATTAATAAAAAGGAAATCTAAAATTCCACAACTAACCTGATCACTGAGTCTTATTTCTTTTCTTTTAGCCTACATATTAAAAAACAAAACCATCAGTGATCAGATGAATCAATCTTCAGTCTAACTGTATTTTTCCACATTGCTGGTAATATGCCGTCGGCATGGAAACCTCTGAAGCTGCTGCTCATCAGCGATGGCTGGAGGAGACCAGGCCCTCCTGAGGACAGAACATGATCTGCTCTTCAATTAGATTGCAGCAATTATATTTATTTCCCCAAACAGCCTGACGAACAACAAGGCAGATTCAAAGAGATGAACAACACGCTGGGTTGTTAGTGGAAAGAGTCTAAATGAGGCTCATGATGCACATTTTCCTGTTTCCGTCGCTGTAAACAGAGAGAATCCAGGAGGGAGCTAACCAGAGCTGCTCCCACCGGCATCATGAAACCCCAGAGTTAATGAAGACCCAGCACAGGAAGGAGCTGTGAGGATGTGATTGGATATGAAATGCAACTGGAAACAGCTGCAGCGTAAAGCAGTGGTGGTGTTTTTCCAGCAGACATGTGTGGCCTTCATGTCTGCGACGCCCGTCTGAGACCTGACCTGGACGCTGTCTGACTGTTAATGCTGAGCACTGGGTGTCTGCACACACAGCCCTCAGCTGGCCACAGTTTCCGTTGCGTCAGGGATAAAGATGCTAATCCAGATGGTGGAACAACTATTCCCAGAGGCACTGAAGATAGCACGACAGGGCAGGACAGCAGCGAGCAGAATAATATGCTTCTGGGAAGCGAGCCGTTAATCCTCAGAGATCCTGTCAGGTTCTCTGAGAAGTTTACATCAGGGAGCTTTATTCCTCTGGGATCCTCTGCAACCAGCGGGAAATCCTTTTTTCCTGTTTGGACTTTATGTAAAAACTCATTTTTAATAATCCCATTTAATACAAACCCAGGAGTGGGTGAAGGCTTTGGTTGTTCTCATGATTTCCACCATGTTTTTCCCAACAGCGGGGCGTTCTCAGAGGTTTACATGGTGAGGGAGAGGAAGACTGGAAAGACTTTTGCCATGAAGTGTGTGAAGAAGAAGAAGAAGAGAGACATCAACCTGGAGAATGAGATAGCAGTGTTGAGAAGGTATGAGAAGGTCATCCTTCACATCTCTGCCTGCTTGTTGCTTGTTGGGTGAAACAATGGATCAGAACCTGTTTTTCCCTCATCAGGATCAAACATGACAACGTCATTGGGATGGAGGATTTCTATGAAAGTCAAACGCATTACTATCTCATCATGCAGCTGTGAGTGTCCACACTTCTGCAGCTGAACCTCAGAATCGGGTGTGAGGTCAGATTTTAACCGAGGTTCCTCTCCGCTTCAGGGTTTCCGGTGGAGAACTCTTTGACCGCATTCTGGATCGGGGGATGTATTCGGAGAAGGATGCCAGCAGAGTGATTCAGCAGGTGCTGCAGGCCGTCGGCTACCTGCACCAAAACGGCATTGTGCACCGCGACCTGAAGGTAGGAATGTAGCAGCTGCATGGCCAAACATTTTTATCCTTTTATGATTCATCTCATGCTCCGTTGTTTTCACCATAAATAAATCCTACTTATTCCCTTCTTAGTGCCGACGTCCAGCATAGTTATAACCTTTCATAAAGGGGCAGTTTGGTATCATCTTATTAAAGCTCCAAACATCCAGCACCGGTCATTTTTCTTATATCACCCAGTATCACAACAAAGTGGTCTCAAAGGGCTTCACACACAGTTAATCACACAACAGCAGACATAACACACAATAAACACAAGCAATGACTACACTAAACTAAGCAGACCCAGGATTTGTTCATACAGAAATCATGTCCCGGTTTGTGTAAAATAGTGCATCAAACGGCAGATACCAGGCGCTCTGTGGTGTGAAACAACACCAACACAGCAGCTTTAACATCACGAATCAGACAGAAACAAGCAGCCTGGCTCTCAGAAGCACATAAAGTTCATACAGCATCTGCAGGAGCTGCACTGTTAAAAACCATGAAATAATAAAGTTTTTACAGTGTTTTACAGTGTACATAAATATACTTTACTAGTTTCATATAAAATATCATGAAAAACCTAAAATACATAAAATGCTTGTTATTTAAAATGAATAGTTTTTTGTAACTTAGCTAAATTTGTTTTTTAAAAGAAAATAGTGAAATAGTGTTTAGTTTGGATGATTTATGTTATTTTACATACATATTTATGTTATTTTAAACTAAGTGTGTTCATCATATGTATGTTTAATTTAATCTTAGAAAGTTGAAGCTGCTCACATTATATTTATATTAAACTTTTACACACATCCATCCATCCATTTTCTACCGCTTGATCCCAGAGTGGGGTCGCGGGGGGGCTGGAGCCTATCCCAGCTGTCAACGGGCGAGAGGCTGGGTACACCCTGGACAGGTCACCAGTCTTAAACTTTTACATCAGATGGTTGTTTTCTTCCTCAGCGTGTCAAACAGCCAGTGGTTGGTACTGACCCCACATGGCAGCTCTTCATCACTGTGTAAAAATGTGTAGAGTGATGCAGTGAGAATGTCCATCTGCCAACATCAGAGGGAAAAATCTTGATATTTGGGCAGGAATGGAGCTGATTTGTACTTTTACCTGCGGTACTGTTGGACCATTACTGCCCCAAACATCTGCAGATGTCAGTTTCTGTCGTGTGACCTGCTCCTCTGTCTTGTCCCATCCAGCCAGAGAACATCCTGTATTACAGCCAGGACGAAGACTCCAAGATCATGATCAGTGACTTCGGTCTGTCAAAGATGGCCGACAATGGGATCATGTCAACGGCTTGCGGGACTCCAGGATACGTCGGTAAGGAAGCGGCTGTCCCTAGCTGATGTTTGGAAGCAGAACAATGTTTGGATTACGCTGTTTAACCTTTTGGCTTCAATATTTGTCTTTTAGCTCCTGAAGTTCTTGCACAGAAGCCATACAGCAAGGCAGTAGACTGCTGGTCAATTGGAGTTATAGCTTACATCTTGTAAGTTCCTGCTCCCAATATAACACCATTTGCACCACACTGTTTGCAATATGTTAAATTGGATGTTTCCATTGCAGACTCTGTGGATATCCCCCTTTTTATGAAGAGACTGAGACCAGACTCTTTGCCAAGATCATGAAGGCCCAGTATGAGTTTGACTCGCCCTTTTGGGACGATATCTCTGAATCAGGTAACCATAGCTGACCGTTCATAAACACAGACCAGTTAAGTGTTTACAGACCGCAGCGTGACGTCTTTCATTTCTATCTGCAGCAAAGGATTTTATACGGAATATGATGCAGAAGAATCCCAACATGCGCTACACTACAGAGCAGGCGCTCAGACATCCCTGGTGAGCTTTGTGAAGCAGAAAATCGCTGCTGTGGTAAAAACCTTTTTAGACTGACACCATTCTGTTCCAGGATTATTGGAAAGACTGCCCGGAGCCAGGACATCTACTACTCTGTCAGCATTCAGATCCAGAAGAACTTCGCCCAGTCCAAGTGGAAGGTCAGTCACGGCTGTGATCTGGAAAGTGCATTTATAGGTCTGCAGCAGATTAATAAGGCGCCGCTCTAAATCCTTCTTGATGAAGCCGATGGAACTTCAGTAGTTAAAGTAGGCTTGCACAGTACGTCTAATTTGATTAGATTTTTGGCTACTAATGACGACACAAACGATGATGTAGACAAAATAACTCTTATTAAAAGTTTGGACATGACCCGAAAGTAGACCCTCCACCAACTGGTCTCTATATTCAGCATATTTAGAGTTAATTTCCTACTGGGATTAAGCTGATTAAACAGATGTGTAGATTATATCTCAGCTTCTTCTCTGTGCCCACAGCAAGCCTTCAATGCTGCTGTGGCCATCAACCACATGAAGAAGCTGCAGCTGGCCCACACAGAGCTGGTCCTGAGGCAGGCCAGCGTGCCGGACATCAAAGTCGTTGATGTGTCCACGCCAATGAAAGTCCACAAAAGTCTCGATGTGGACAAGCCGGAGCCCAAAGAGACGGATGTTAATGGGAATGTCAAGGAGACCCATCACATGACCCTGCCGGTGAGCCCCGTTGATCTGAAGAGCCACTGCCACCCGCTGAAGGCCAGCCAGAGCCAGGTGGGCCCACACCACGCCCCCACCATTGCTGAGCAGGGAAAACACGTGTACCACTCAGAACCTGCCAACCTGAACGGGTTTGTACCTCCACCAGCTCACCTTCTAGCATCTAATCACAGGTCTGAGTCCTCATGGAGCTGTTTCTCCATCCAGGTACGCTACAAACCGGACTGGGAAGGTTTTACAGACCGGCGTTTGTTCCGTTATGTGAAGGCTGCTTTGAGTTTTCATGGAACAAAGATTTTCTTGGTGAGTTCCAGTTACAACCCAGTTAAACCAGTTTCTTTCACCACTTCTGTCTCTGTGTCTGATTCAACTCGTGTTTGCAGGTCGGAGCTGCTGATTTTCTCCCAGCATGCACCTGTCTGCCTCAGCAGATCCTCGGTACCAACAGTAGGAGATGGTTGACCCTTTGATGGACCCAACTGGTCTGCATGGTTCGGACCATTGGGACTGTTGGTTTGGAAATAGTGCCTGAAGCTTCCACAACCACACATACGTTTAACTCACATGCACAGCTCAACACGTTAGACCAGACGTGATTCAGAGGGGGATGTGATGGTTCCTCCTGGTCCTGGTCTGGATTCTGGGCTGAGTGAGGAAGTCCCTGATCCCCGCTCTGATTCCAGACCTGTTTTATTTCTTTATTCCTCAGGAAGTGTTGGATTTATTTCAAATCAGAAATGTCTCATTTAAAACCATTATCGCACAGCAGATTTTGAAGTGATAGAAAATATAAAAACCTGGAAACATAGAAACCTTCCTGCTTCTGCTTTAGTCTGTTTCCGTCTTCTTTGTTGCTTTTGTCTCATTTTTTTGCTTTTTTGTTTTAAAAAAAGGTGAATAAAAATGAGCTTATGAGAGAAATATTCCTGTGCTCCTGCGAACAAACGGATTCCAGCGTGAATGTATCTGTACGATTGCCAACGTGTCGCTCTCACAAGCCATCGGCTAGGATTTAAAATGTTATTCACGTGTGATGCAGATGATCTATCTGTAAGTGCTGCTTTTGTCTCTTTTCAGTGTTTTTGTGTCAATGGATTGAACAGATATTGAACTTATTGGTACTCTGGGATCCTGTATTCTCAGAAATAAAGTCTGTACAGAATCTGTGTTTTGATTTTATTTCGTGTGACTGAAATAAATAAGCAACATAATGATGCAGATGTAACGGGTTACAGCAGCTTTGTACGTCATATAGACTTTAAACTACCAAACAACTTCCAGTTCATCATTTATTATCAGTCCATTCACGTCCTGAAGCTACGTTTTAATCCTCTTTTCTCTTAACAGAACAGAAAGTTTCCAACATAGTAACCTGATTACATGACCTGACTTTGTTTACTCAATTAAACTAACCTGAAGCCAATTAGCTGCTGTACTTCAGCAGATTAGACGCCACACCAACGTCCAGCAGGCAGGATTACTGAGATTAGAGTCAGCTACAATGAGCCAGAAGGCCTCAAACGTTTCTGCTTTTTAAATTCTGAATGAGATGTTGGAAGCTGGCTCCGTCTCGCCCGCTGTCAGCTGGGATTGGCTCCAGGCCCCCCGCGACCCCGCTCAGGGAATAAGCGGTAGATAATAGATGGATGGACGTCTTCACAGAAGAAACCACGTCTCTGTAACAGCAGTAAACAACTCCGGTTTAGCTTCATCATCATCAGAACCAGTTTACGTGATGAAGAACGAAGCTGTTTCTCAGGTCTGAGTTCAGCGTGGTGCTTAACAACAGCATGTAAAAGCCAGTAAAGCTAGAAACAGCAGGATAAGATGGTCGGTGCGTGACTGTAGTCGGTCCAACAGTCTGGATGCTCCTTTTGCTCCTTTCTCCATTTCCTCGTACAAACTGGTCTAATCCCAGTCCAGGTTTCCACTGTGTGATGGTGTTCAGATGAAGAGCTGGTTGAGGTGGTGAGAAACCATGAAAAGCTCATGACGTATGAGCATGAGCTCAGCGCTGCCGTGTCATGGACAGTGTCTCGTTATGACCACATGTGGTCCATAAAAACATGGATGCTCTTCATCTCCACCTCATCATGTTGCTCTTCATCACCTCAGAACAACATGTCCTGTTCTCATGGAGCCATAACAAGCTTTACCCATCCAAGGCTGAGGCTGCTGGAGCTTATCCCATAATGCACTGGGAACACCTGGTTCTGTCCCCTGGCTCAGTCTAATGCTGCTTCTCCCTACTGGTCCACACAGGTGGTCATCCTCACTGGTTCTGGTTCTGATGGAGGTTTCCTCCCTGGTTCTGGTTCTGATGGAGGGTTTTCCTCCTGGTTCTGGTTCTGATGGAGGGTTTTCCACCTGGTTCTGGTTCTGATGGGGGGTTTTGCTCCTGGTTCTGGTTCTGATGGAGGGTTTTCCTCCCTGGTTCTGGTTCTGATGGAAGGTTTCCTCTCTGCTGTCTCCTCGTGCAGCTCAGGATGGAGGATTGAATCAGAGAAAAGGTTGGACTAGTTTCCACATGAGTCCAGATGAAATGGGTCATCAGGATCATATAAAACACAAACTGGACTTCAGTGAACGGGTCAGAGTGTGTAAAACAGGCCTGAGATGAATTTATTGTGAATTGGAGCTGTACAAATAAAGTTGATTTGAATCACAGCTTTCTGGTTAATGGACCTCTTTCTGCTTCTTTTTCACCTCTGTAAAGCTGTGCAGAGTTTCTATGACTTTACTGTGTCTACATTTTATGCTCATAGGCTCTATAAACATACTAATGAGCAGATCCGGAGGGATGTGGGTTCATTACATTATTTAAAAACTATATAATTTCCGTGCGTGCTCTTTTCACCCTTAGATCTGAATGAAAGGCTTCACATTTATCCTCCATAAACCCTCCTCACCCCCTTCATGGCTGACTTGGTGATGCGTCAGACAGATGATCCATTCAAGCCCCAAAGCACAGAAATGTGGGCCAAAGGTCTCCAAACAGTCTCAACCTTTTCCCAGCAGCTGCCAACACAAATGCCAAGAAGTGAGTTGCTCAAAGTGTCACATTATTAACTGCAATCATGGTGATATTAGAGAAGTCTGCAGTCATTATCAAGGCAGATGTGTGTAAGTGCTGCACCTCATATTCAGACTGTAATAATAACTTCACCTGAGGCAACACCAGTCCACTCAGGTGGTCATGTTTTCATTAACGTTAGTGTAGATAAAAGAAGAAGAAAGGTTAAAGAGGCTCACATTTGTTGTGAGCTACAGTCAGCAAATGTCATCCTCAAATGTCAGTCATCAGAGGTGTAAACACAACTAAATGTGAGCTTAAATGGTCCAAATAAGAATAAAATAGAATAAAATAGAATAGCCTTGATTGTCCTTGTACAGGGTACAACAAAATTTGAGCGCTTCTCAAGTACATGACCATGGTAAATGGTCATGTACTTGTATAGCGCTTTTCTACACATCAGTACACTCAAAGTGTTTTCACACTATTCGACACACTCACCCATACACT
>JBAMHV010000014.1:24145282-24165476 GCA_037177535.1 Pseudomugil gertrudae
CACACATTCACACACACATTCACCCATACACTCACACATTCACACACACATTCACCCATACACTCACACATTCACACACACATTCACCCATACACTCACACATTCACACTCACACATTCGCACACTGGTGACGCAGCACTGGGAGCAACTGGGGGTTCAGTGTCTTGCTCAAGGACACTTTGACATGTGGATCACAAGAGCCGGGACTTGAACCACTAACTTGCTGGTTATGAAATGGCCCGCTCTACTACATGTGCCACAGGATGACCCTTAGTACAAAACGTGACAGTAAAAGTAAAACAGTCAAGTATAGGAGGCAATAAAAATAGATAATAAATAGCATCCATCCATCCATCCATTTTCTACCGCTTAATCCCAGAGCGGGGTCGCAGAGCATAAATAAAAAAGTAACATTATGAGAGTGTATGTATAACACACAGAAGCAGTTTTATTTATTTCACATAGTATAATTAGTTATTGCATGTTGGTTGTTATGTTGTTGCCTATGATCCATATGATCAGTTGTGTGGAGGGTTTTATATGATTTGGTTATTGTTGACTACTAAGATAGCTTTAGGGAAGAAGCTATCTCTGAGTCTGTTTGTCCTGGTTTTGTGTGACCTGTACCGTCAGCCCGAAGGTAACAAGTCAAACAGATAGTTACTGGGGTAGGACGAGTTGGTGATGTCCTCCAGACTGGGCAGAGAGCAGTGATCCTCTGGGCTGTGCTGATGACTCTCTGCAGAGCTCTCCTGTCTGCTGCTGAGCACCCTGCATACCACGCTGTGATGCAGTATGTTAGGATGCTCTGTAGAACCAGCAGCCTCTCCTCCAGGTTGTTTCTCCTGAGCACTCTCAGGAAGTGGAGACGCTGCTGAGCCTTCTTCATCACTGCTGTGGTGTTTGCAGACCAGGAGAGATCATCAGAGACCTGCACGCCCAGGAACCTCATGGAGAATAATCTATTGCCTCATTGTAATCATTTACTATTAATACAGAATATTAATATTACATCTCCTGGCAAACCTTCTGCCCCTGCTGCCTTTGACCCGGCTGAATCATGCCTGCTTCTAAACTTTGCTTTGCTCTGGACAACAGAACTGGCTCATGTCTCTTCACTGGCTCCCAGATGAGGAGGAAGAAGGGCTTCATGGATGGATGGACAGACAGATGGATGGAAAGATAGATTTCATTTGTGGTTTGTACTAAGATCCAGGGAAAAGAGCAGAGCACTCTGCATCTGGATGACCCTGAGCTCCGAGAAAGGAAGGAGGTAAAAGTTAGTCAGACATGGGTTGCACGTGTGCAGCTTTTGCTAGCACGGGAGGAATGTCAACAGTTTAAGCCTCAGTTTGACAACAGTGACCCTTCTGTGTAGAGTTTACATGTATGTGGGTTCTCTCAGGGCTCTCCAGCTTAGTCCATTTCACTTCTTACCAGAGTATACCACCCTGTAACTGATAGTGAACAGCCAGCTGTGTCTCAATCAGCGCACTAAGACTACTTGGCGCACTATAGAGCGTAAATGTCAATGTAAATGTGCAAAGTAGTGTTAATGTGCTTATTGAGACACAGCCACAGCCCTATTCTGCAGTCATTTAGCACACTGTTCCTCAACCCTGGTCCTCAAGTACCCCTGCCCTGATGTGTCAGAAGCAACCCTACTTAACACACCTGAATGGAATAAATGCTCATTAACAGGCTGTAAAGAACTTGGTGAGAAAGTTTATTCATTTGAATCAGGGTTGGTAACCTGTATCAGTAAATGACAAGGCCTGCCTAAAGCCAGACTGATATGGACCAAGCAGTTTGTTATCATGGAGGAACTGTGAGACGGCATGCTCTATTAGTTTTGACATGAATTAAACCAGTCGGACAGGCCAGTAGTTTTCAACCTGGGTTGTTTCTTTAGCAGCAGGGGGACCTGAGCTTCGTTAAAGAACCTTTGCCCTTTTACCAGCCTTTGAGCCTAGGCTGGAAGGGTTGTCATGTGGAGTTTGCATGTTCTCCCCATGTGTGCATGTACTCTGGTTTCCTCCCACCCACAAGACATGCATGTTAGGTTAATAGCTATGGTTAAAATACGTAAGTCACTGTGGATAAAGGCTTCTGCCAAATGAGTGTAGATTAGAATTGAGGTTAATAATGGCCGAACTGCAGAACCATGAATTTACAGAACATACAACTTGCTACCTATGCCGAGGATGCTAACTCCACCCCTTTTTATGTGAGCTCATACCGATAACGATGGGAAACCCTGGTTGAATGATCAAGCTGCTAACCAGCGTTGAAGTACCAGTTATTCACAGTCTGAATGTCTAGGTCAACCCAGGTAATGGAAAGATATTGCTACCCTACAACTCTAAATTTCAATAAGCTGTTTAGCATACCGTGATGATTGACATGCTATTTGTAGGTTGTTGACATTATCGGTCAATATTACAACTTTGACCTCTGACTTTGTTTTTATTTACATTATAAGATGTATTGACTAAATGAACACACAGCTGAAAATGTTCTTGATTTCCAACGTCATTGCATCACATTATGATTTGACCAGATCAGAAGAGCAAAGCTGCAGGCCAACAGAGTTCACTCCTTTTCCCACAGCTCATCTGGATGATACATTATGCTGAGCTCACATTAAATGGCATCATGCACATGTTCACCAGCCCTCACGTGCAGTCATTACAATGACACGTCTTTCTGTGACAAAGATCAGACACATTTCCCAACTCGCCTGACTTCACCCGTTTTTCTGCCGCAGATCTGGGTCAAAGGGCAGAAGGTTTGAGAAGAAGATGCCTGCAGACACATGTACAGCATTGTACCTGCGTCACGGTCAGACAGTCTGCAGGAGAGGAGCCAAAGCAGCTCTGGACTGAGTGATCAAAGGGTTTGTGCTCACCTTATCTCCTCATGGAGCTTATCTGTTAGTGATCAATAAGGGTTATTCCATGTGGTGCCATGTCAAACAGTCTTTACAGCCAATAAATGGGACTTTTCTCTTTCACACTCTGACTGGACACTGATCAGGCTCTCCTGAGGAGCTTCAATCACACTATTGAAAGTCACACAGAGCAAACTATTCCCTCACATTGATAAGCATTTGATAAAATGTAAAGTCATTTTACACTTTTACGTGTAATTATTGAGTCAGTGAGTGTGAGGACATCTTCACGTTATTAGCAAATGCTGCATCACAATTATTTCACATGCAGAGGATCACGTCCAAGGAGCTTGTGTTTAACCAATGCCCTTTAACACAAACGCAGACAAGAGCTTATCTGGAACAAAAAACAACCAAAAGAAAAAAAACAACCGAAAACAAACAGCAGCCACATGAATATGCAGAGTGGGAGTAGACTGTTCACGGCTGGTGTTTAAATATCAGGATCGACTGCTGCTGTTCTGCCTGACGGTTCAAACTTCTGGAGAATAGATCAGGAGCTGCTGTGAGCTGCAGAGTGAGTATCTGCTCATCACTGTTGTCTGGTTTTACTTTCACCAAAACACTGTTTTCTTTAGGAAATTAGGCTTTTTGCACCAGTTTCACAAAATTGAATTCTTTGTCTTTCAGCAGAGCCATCAAATAAAAAAATGGAAAACAATGACGACATCATCCTGTTTGCTAAGGAGGTGCTGAGACAAGGGCCCAGCAGGAGCATGCTGAAGGTCTACATGCTGGGCTCTACGCTGGCAATGCTGGGAATGATTGGAGGAATAGTGGAAAGTCTTTTCCTGCCTTATTTGGACAGTTGCGTTACTGAGGAGGAACAAGCAGAGTTTTTCTTGGAGAAGAAGAAGGAAAGGAAGGAGGTGCTGAAGTTGCAGTCCACCTTGGTTCATACTGAAGCCGAAGGCATGATGGGAGTGGTGTCTGAGGCCAAGGCCAAGCGTCTGGCGGCTGTTGTGCAGAGAAGCTCCGCCAACCGCATCCATGCTTCTTAAAAAACTCACCCATCTTTATAAGCAGATATTGGTGGTGAAATTCCATGAAGTGAACTCTTTACCCATTAATTTATTTAAGATTTGATTAAACATGCCCCCCCCCCTCCCCACTCCCCTCCTCCTACCCCTTTTTACTATGTAGGAAGAAAGGAAAAAAGAGAGACTGGTTTAATACACTGAAAACTGCAAATATAATAACTTTGGGCTGCTGGGCAGCAGGTTCTTAAAGACAACAAAAGACGGATTTGTTGGGGAAAATTGTGTTGTGGTTTGATTCTTTTTGCACTTTAATAAAATTATATTTATGCAAGCAAATGACTCGGGCTATGATTTTAGTATTATTCATAAAAAAATAAAAAAGATATTTTGACAGTCACATGATGAGTTCTCATCCAAGTTATTACTGGCATTGTGGTATGGTGCTGTGGACTCGCATCAAGAAAGTTGTGTGTTTGAACCTCGGCTGGGAGGAGGTTTTCCGTCTGGAGTTTGCATGTTCTCCCTGTGTGTAAGCGTGGGTTCTCTCTGAGTACTCTGGCTTCCTCTCACTGTCCAAAGACACACATGTTAGGTTTGTTGAACACTCTTACTCAGGGTGAAAAACCCTGGTCTTCAATGGCCAGAATCCAGTTTTCCATGTATTCCTGGTCAAGCACACCAGTGATTCCAACAGCTTAACAAGATCTGCAAGTTTCTGGAAGAAACATGAACACAGACATTTATTAGATCTGATATCCAGAAGTGTATATTCCTGGTCCAGAAAGTAAAAATCCTGTCTGGCAGCTCTTCATTGCCTGGTAAACAAGCCTGTTAGATCCAAAAACATGGCAGGACTTCTACTTTATGCACCTGGATTACACACCTCTTCTAAAAATCTGACCTCCAAAAGCTGTTCTACAGTATGCTCATTATAAAACGCTGTAAACAGAGCTGCAATGTCAAAAGCGACCACCAGGGGGCACTTGCTAACACGAATGGGAAAAGTCAAACTTCCGACCAGATGCGGAAGTGACGTCTTTTCTTTCCACAGTGTTTACTAACGGTGGCTAAAAAGCCTGTAGCGTAATTCAAATAGTTTGCACCGTACATTTCTTTGTGTCAAGGAGGAAAATAGAAAGAAGTGCTGATGGCGGATCCCGCCGTGGCTTCCGGAGGGTCGCTGAATTCAGGAGGGGTAAGAAGTTAGTTTTACGGTCACTGTGTGGAGCACACTGTAAGCTTCACAGTGTCCAGCTAGCATCTCCAGCAGGGTGTGTAACACGTTTAAACTATTAATCACTCAGTTAAAATAAGAACCAACATATACTACATTATTATTCGTTAAACTAAATTCACTTAAACGTTTAGTCTACATGTTCTTAAAACCTGAAGTAATGGGACATTTTAACATGTGCATTGTGACGTTTCCAGTTTTCCTGAAAACCTGTCCTAATCGATTAAACTGTTTACTCTCAGACATTTTAAGTTTGCTAAATGTTTGTACGTTTCCATTCTGAATAAACCAACGAATGACCGCTGGGATGAGACCTATATTAATCATACTATAAATATTATCCCGCGTGTGCGCCGCTTTACAGCAAAGTAACGTGATTACTTTGCTTTTTCAACAGCTACAAACCCAATAAAACTCTGAGTCCTGGCATCTGCATTAATACCACGAGTAGAGACAGCTGATCAGTCAGATGGTGCAGAGACAGTCAGCTGAAGAAGTCCTGGTTGTTTGCTTAGAATAACTCTGGAGCTGTTTGTTCAGAGAGAAAACAACACGATGAAGAAACAACACTGTGTGTGTGAAATGTGAGGCTCAATGCAAGACAGGAAGGTATCACAGATACCTGCCTGCAGCATCAACCTCCAGAACAAAACACAAAACTATTCTAATCAATTATTATAGAAAATAATTATTCAAATTAATATAATGCTGTAATTTTACTCTGGGAAAAATAGATTAGTTTTCATTTCATGCTTAAATATTTATTTAACCTTTCTATAGAAGATCATTAGATAGATCGTTAGCACAATGTTTCTGGTTTGTGAAACTTGTTTTGCATGTCTAAAAATGAACCTCATTCTTAGTTTATACTGTTTGAGCAGTGAAAGTTTTATTCCATTTATATAATGTTTCATGTTTACAGCTGTTGAACTAAAGTTAGCTGCAGGCTCAAACTGAGATATATGATTAGATAATAGCAAATGGCAGACTAATGTTTCATTCCAATGACCATTCTCTATTATCTTACTTCTTATTTGGCGTCTCATCCTGTGGACAACAAACAGGGAAGCCCAGACTTCCCTCTCTCTGATCAGGTCATCTTGGGGGGGATTTTGAGGCATCCCCAGGTCAGCCAAGGGATGTAGTCCCTCCAACACATCCTGGGTGTATCCTGGGGTTTCCTTCCACAGCATGCGTAAACCACCTCATTTAGGAGCATCCTAACCAGATCCGTGAGCCCCTTCATATGGTTCCTCTGGATGCAGCACTTCAGTGACCATACCTCCCAGAGGACCCAGTCTCTAAGCCACCCTGTCTCTAAGAGAGAGCCCAATCACCCTGCAAAGGAAAATCCTTCCATCCAGTTATATTTGTAATTACCTTGTTTTGGTAACTATCCCCAGCTTGTGACTATAGGTGAGGGTGGGAATATAGACTGTTCATCATCACAGACCACTGCAGAGTCCACATCACTAGAAAGGCTCCACCAAGACACCTGTTAATTTCCCACATTGTAATATGACGTTACTTAAAAATTAGCATCATTTAACCCAGTCATTGAACATTTCCTTTAACTTTCTGTTACAAAGCTGCTGGTTATCCTGCCGGTGGTGAAACATTGGATGTGTTTCCCTTTCAGAGTCCTGCTTTATAGTCTGCTGAGACGTCCTCCAGCATGACACTGTACTCATTTTTCTGGAAGCAAAGACATCCAACCAGGATGATTGAATCTGTTAGTTTGAAGGGCATAACTCTGCCATACTTTCCCGTGAAAACACAGAGGAAACCCCCAGCAACACAAGGAGAAACATACAGATGTTGGCTACATTTGTCTGAGATGGTTTACACATGATCCCACATAACCATGACCTCATGAATCGTGATTTTAAAGCTACCCTTGGCCTCATATTTCCACTGTGACTGCCAGAAGGATAAAAATCTGATGTAAAAGGTGATTCAGAGCGATCTCATTGTGTCTTCCAGCGTGGTTCTGGAGCCAAAGCAGCGTCTAGCCCGGCAGAGAACTACCAGCTGGCCCGCCGCCGCACGCTGCAGGTGGTTGTGAGCGCGCTTCTCACCGAGAGCGGCTTCGACAGCGCGGAGAAGGCGGCGGTGGAGACGCTCACAGAGATGATACAGAGCTGTATGTATGAACGATAAACCACCATCTTCCTTGTTCACTCGTTTCCAGTGTGTGAGCGAATAAACAACAGCTTTTCCATTGTAAATAAACAGCTCTCTCTCTTTCTCTTTGTTTGAAAAACATTTTAAGATATAAGTGAAATAGGTCGATGTGCTAAAGCGTACTGTGAACACACAGCCAGGAGCATCCCGACCTTGTCTGATGCAGTGGTGACACTAATCGAGATGGGTAAGACCACAAAAACACCTGCATGTGGGTTTTTCCCTGTAAAACTCTGAGATATTAAACATGTGTGTGTCACTGCAGGTTTTAACGTGGACACCCTGCCTGTGTACGCCAAACGATCTCAGAGGATGGTCATAACTGCCCGTAAGCAGAATAGCTCTTCATTTCTAACTCTGTCCATCTGGGATTTAAAAATGAAGCCGATAGTTTTTATACATAAACTAGTTGAACCCTTGAAACTCTGCGAGCTTCACAGATCCGTTTTTATCGATGTCTTGGAGATAATGTGCAAAGCTGGACTTATACTTGCACTTGACCTACATATGGTTGATTTACGGCTTCATCACAGGACCCAAAACACACCGTGTTTGCAGCGCGGTTGATTACATGCTGCTGGATTTTTGCAGCTTCTTGTGTTGTAAAGAAAACCTGCAGTACAACCCCAGAACCTTACTCTGGAGTGTGATAGCACAGTGTCAGCTAAATCAATCCTACCGTATGCAGGTGCAACGCGAGTATAAATCCAGCTGAACTGTGATGGATAGCTTACATCTCAGGAGAACTACGCAGGCATTTATAACTCAGCCAGGATGTTTACAGCCTCATGTTTGTAAATGTGGATTTCAGCTCCCGTCACTAACGCCCCCGTGACGCCTAAATCGCTGTCAGCTGGACAGAAGCGCACGCATCCACCTCACATTCCCGGACACTTCCCAGAGTTCCCGGACCCCCACACTTACATCAAAACACCTGTGAGTAGGAACCTAATGGATGGATTTAGAGTGCGGATATATGGTTTGTTTGTTTATGTAAAAGAAAGAGGTCCTGGAGGATGCATCTGTTCCTTTCAAAGACCTCTGGATTAAACAGTAACTCTGAGAGGTGTGTTTTCCTTCATGCAGACGTTCAGGGAGCCGGTGTCTGAATACCAGGTGGTCCGAGAGAAGGCAGCAACCCAGAGGAGAGACGTGGAACGGGCCCTCACACGATTTATGGCCAAGACTGGAGAAACGCAGAGCCTCTTCAAAGATGACGTGACAGCTTTTCCACGTGAGTTACAAAATGACCAAGTTCAGCTACTTCTCTGCTATTCCCACATAACACAAGCCTTGTAACCGTTAGTGATCGCAGCACGGCCGTGTGTCATCCCATACCTGAGTGCTCTCTTACCCTCGGAGCTGGAACTGCAGAGCCTGGAGGAAACGGACTCGTCTGAGCAGGACGACCAGACGGACGGCGAGAACACCGGAGGAAACATCATCACAGTGAGTCTTCCTGATGCTGACAGCCGAGACTAAATAATCCTTCAGGAAAATCCTGGTGATTTTAGACCTACAGATGCTGTAAGTCCTTTCAGTTTAACTTCTGACATCTGCGGTACATCTACAAAGATGGACAGAGCCTCCCAGGAAACTGCCTCGGTGGGCAGTTCCTACCATTGACATTTTGGCAGTCATACACGCTGTTACCCAGGAAATGGGCAAAGAGGCAGAGTTGAGAGGGGGCGCTGTGAGCGTGGATGACAGAAGTCTATCAAACTCCAAGCTGCCTGAAGCTAAGAGCTAACTGAGCTAACTCGGATCTAACAGGAGCTAACTGAGTAATATATTTGGTAGGGTAACGCTAAGGTGCGCTGTTAGGAAACTAAAACCTACGTTTAGCTACACTCTGACTTCTTGCCAACATGTTAACGGATGAGTTAACCTCTAGTGGATGAGGAGGGAACTGCAGGTTCTGGCACGTTCATACAGGTTTCAGGTTTGTCTAGCAGACGTTGCTGCAGATATAAGAAACTTGTGTCTCAGTGTTGATGGATTTAATCTGACTTGTCTTTTTGTAGGTATTTAAGCTAATTCTGTGTCTTTAAGTCGCATTAAGTTAACTTTCTGGTTCTGTTGTGGTGGTTTAGGACGATCCAGGTGCTGACAAGGAGAACTCCATGCTTCCTCCCAGTGGTGTTGTTCCGTCATCCAAAGCCAGCGAGGAGAATGTGATCGACAACCCGTACCTCCGGCCGGTCAAGAAGCCCAAAGTCAGGAGGAAGAAATAAGTTGCTAGAACCAGCAGACTTGTGTGTATTTGAGGGGTTGGTGCAGAGTGGAAACCAGCTGGGGATGGACCTGTGGAACCAGTCCTGCAGACTGACTTCTGTCAAACCGAATGAGCTCAGAACTTTCTCACATTGTATATAATAAGTGTGAAATCATTTTGTGCAACATGCAGAACATGAAGGTTTGCAGGAAAAAAAAGTTTCTTTTCTATATTTTTTTTCTTTTTGTTTTATTGAGTAGTAAAATCAAATAAAACAGGTGTTGCTGTGATCAGTTATAGTATAAACTCAGGTAGGCCAGTCGGCTCCTCTGTTCCTTTTCACTGGCCAGCTGAGAAGAAACCAGAAACAACACAAGTTCAGTCAGATTCATCCAGAACATGATGCCAGATGTTCTCAGCAGCAGCTGTGGGATCAAGATTAAATGTAAAATACTTTGAATTTCCCTCTGGGAATAATAAATTGTTGGGGGGGTTAAAAAAAACTCATACAGAAGCAAAGAGTGGTCACAGCCTCATGTTGGTTTTTAAACATCAAATTATCTGCATATGTTGATAAATCAGTGAATGAAAACAGGAGGATATTCCAGGTTTTTCTCTGTTAAACTCAGTTATGGTTTTAGGATCATTCTGAATCGTTCCAAGGTTGAAATTATTGTTAAAGGAATCTCAAACTTCTTCATGCTAGTTTACATTTCTATGCCTGATTTCTGTCTGGTAACTGGTGGAGACTGGTGTAAAAGTAAGGTTACATTTCTAAAAGCACACTGAGTGAAGTATATTGATCAGAGATGGTCTCATTTAGGATTATATGGTCCTTAACCGGCTGCATGGTTAGCACTGTGACCTCACAGCAGGAAGGTTGGTTGGTCCCATCCAGCTTAATTCAATCTGAGGGAGCCCCATATGTACCATAAACAACTAGATCAGGTGGGCATCTCCAGTCCCTGAGACCCTTAAGTCCTGCAAGTGTTTTCCTCCTGCTACACACATGACAGAAATGAATTAGCATTTGATGCCAAGCTCTGTGAAAGTGTGCTCATTGGGTCTAATTTGTGTTAGCTGTGTTGCAGCAGGGAAACTCCTAACACTTGCAGGACTGCAGCTCTTTAGGACCAAAGTTATCAAACCCCTGCAGTAGATGAGTTTTCCTCTTCCTCGTGTCTCATCTTCTCCTTCAGTAATCTCAATGCAGCGCTCTGGCAGAGTGAAGCATATTTAAAAGATCTGATTTGTTTGAGAAGCGCAGCATGAACGCAGTCTCGGACCAAAAGGAAAATTACACCTCACAACTGAATCGAGGCCCAATTAGACCTTATCTAGCAGACTGTGCTGGTGGGAATACATGATAAGGGTGTAGAAAATAGAATTAGTCCAGATTTAGTTAAAAGGGGAAGGTGTAAATAAGACATATAATCCTAGAAAAGCCCCTCCACTACCCAACCCAAATACTTCTATTCAAGCTTTACTCATTCCATCTCGTGAAGACAAGTGAATTATACAGGTAATGCAGAGAGAACCCACACATCACTAGAACCTGTTAAACAAACTGGGCTGAAGCCTGAACCAGTGACTGCTTATGAGACCACAGTGCTAACCACTACACCACCATGCTTAATCGTGAAAGGGGAGGATGTTTTTCACAGCAACACGATTGTTTCAGCAAATCAGTTAGAATAGAAACGGCTCCCAGAATACAGTAGCTACGTGAAATATATGAAAACATTTTGTCTGCCGGCTGTTTTTATGTTGTGATCCTGTAGGAAGCAGTGCCATGACGCTGCAGATGACCTCCTTTCTCCCTGTGAAGCTGCAGCATCTGAACTGAGGCTGAAATTTGAGTTTAATAGAGTAAAAATCCCATTTTCAAATTAGTAAACAAACTAAAAGAGACTCATAACAGGATGTCCCTGATAAACACTTCATTCTTAGTTAACTTTTCCCCAATTAAATCATTTTACACTAATTTACCTTTAAAAAAATGTTCATCGACTTTTAAAGGATTATTCCACTGTATTGAAGCACAGTCATATGTGCCCCTCAGCACATTTAAGCACATTGATTATACATTCAATCAATATCTGTATCCCTGTTCCAATGAACGGTCGCCTATCCCAATTCAATTCAACTTTATTTGTATAGCACCCTTCATGACAGTGTCATCTCAGGGCGTTTCACAGGCTATTTTATCCAGTTCATGAAAAATAGCCTAGCTAAGGGAAACCAAAAGAAAGCATCGAATCTCGACTTTGATCCAATCTCCCAGCTGGATCTGCATGAGGCGACAGTGGGAAGGAAAACTCCCTTTTAACAGGAAGATAAAATTCCACTAATCATTGGGCGAGAGCCGCTGAACACCCTGGACAGGTAGCCAGTCCATCACAGGCACATTGATCAGATTTGCCCTTAACTGTTGGTAGCTCAGGTTATCCTTGGTCTAAATCTGGTTTATGTCAGAAGTCCAAATGCACCCCTAATTTCAACATCTGTTTGGGCTACACAAAGGCTTCATCAGAAAGTCCAATGTTGTGTGGTGGAGTCACTGAAAAACACCAGCTTTGAGTTCAATAAGTGTTTATTCAGCATGTTTGGAAGATGATCAGCAGTGTGGTGGTACTGATATAGGAAATCCTGCCAAGTGGCGACTCAGCACTACAGACATTTTTCACATTAATCTGACTTTAATGGAAATGTGTTGCTTTGATTTAATAATATACATCTGAGCTTTTTTATTTTTAAAAAGAAACAAATCTTTTGGTTTTCTGAATTAAAAAGGTAATTATACTGAAAGAGGTATTTAATTTTTAGGATCACTAAATCATATAGGTTTTAAATTGATGATATTATTAAAAATAGCTTTATACATCATAAATTATACTTGTAATTAATTCCTCACAATCCCCCTCAGTGACTTCTTATCTAACAGAGGCAGCTGGAACCAGTCTGGCCTGCTGAAGCACATGGGCCAGCTCACTTTCCTGCACAGTAAAGTCTGCTGGGCTGAAAATAAGACGTCAGCTCAGTTCGGTTTTGTCCTTATTGCGGTGTGTTTCAGTTTCTCACCCCGGAGTGTCCTCAGCAGGAAAGTGTGTGAATCTCTTCGCCGTTGAACCAAAAGGTGCTTTTCCAGGTGGAGGGACTTTGGACTGGCTCTGGTCCGGCTGGTACTGCTGTGGTGATGGGGTCACAAACTGCTGGGTGACAGGACTCATTAAAGAGGTTACTGGTCCCGTTTATAAAAACTTATTCTATTAAAACGGACCTGTATAGGATGGAAGCGAGCCGCGGTGTTGGCACAGGAACCATAACCCCTGTTACTACATGGTTTGCTCTGGAGGACCTGAATGATGGTTCCAAACTGAAAAAAGAGAAAATGTGACAAACTTTCTGCAGAAACCCACATTTTGTTCCTGAGGGAAACAAGATGGCAGCGTGAAAGTTATTTGTGTCCCAAAACCATTCCAGAAGGGTAAAGACTGACTAAAGGAAATGGCGTTCATTCAGCAGGTGTGGAACGTTTAGCAGTATATCAGAAAGCCCTGCATAAGGCTAGAACAGATTATTCATCATTAATAGAGGAGAACGAGAACAATCCCACATTTCTCTGCAGCACTGAAACCCGGCTGACAAAGAGCCATAGTGCCGTCGAGCCTTGTATTCCTTTAACTGTGATGAATTCATGAGTTTCTTCTTAAAACAAAAAACGTCTCTCTCTCTCTCTCTCTCTCTCTGATGTTTCATCTGCAGGAGCTTTAGTTGGCTTGTTCATGTAAATGATGAGTCTTCCTCACACACCAGATTAAGTCATGGCGTTCCTCAGGGTTCTGTACTTGGACCAATACTTTTCATGTTAAACATGCTTCCCTTAGGTAATATAATCAGATAACATGGTATGAACTTTCATTACTGTGTAAATGATACTTATCTATGAAGCCCAATCAAACCATTCAGTTTGTTTGATTACAAAGATGTCTTGAAGACATAAAGACCTGGATGACTCTGAATTTTCTCCGTCTAAACTCAGACAGATGGGGTTTGTTCTATCTGGACCTGAAAAACTTAGGACAAAATTGTCTAGCTTTGTATTTAATGTGGATGTTATTAATTTGGCTTCCAGTACTAAAGTGAGGAACATGTTTCCAGAACCACTTTTTTCCACCTGGGGTGATGGCAAAAAATAATCCTGAGCCTGAACATTTTTAACAAAGAACGATATAAAATTTTGGCCCAATACTAAAGCACACAAAACATTTTTTTCTACAATAATGTCCTGTTGAGTCTTACTTGCTTAAAAGCAAAAAAAAAAAAAAATGCACACATTTAAAATGTGCAAGTGATTTTTAAGCATTTTAAATCCTTATCTTTTGTCAGAGCCTGATTTGGGATTATTTTACAGCAATATAAAAAAGTAAAACAGAAAAAAGCTCCATGTGACTGATATGGTGTCAATGTGTAAGCACTAAATAGTTTTCCAAGTTTACTCTGCTGAACTGAACATACTATAACTACTCAACTGTAAACTATTAAACAAATGTAACTTTAAAAACATCTTTATAAATAATTTCATAACAGCCTGTTATGCAGGCATAAGACTGATTATTTAGCCTTTTATGATCGTCAGATTTAATACAACAGCTTTGCTTTTGAATCAACTTAAAAACACGAGTAAACTCACCTTTCAGATTATCATGGTGATCATATTTAACAGACACTTTTTACTAGCTGGTTTAGTAATGGCTTCATGTTTTATTAACATGATGCTATGATCAATAATAAATTGCTTCATTACAATATTCTTTTGACAGAACTTATTATATTAAACTAATGAAGGATAGAAAAAAACTTTCCAACAATGTCTAAATATATATAAAAAAAGAAAAAAACAAAAGCATATACCGGTAGCTGAAATCAGCATGTCCCATGAGCCTTTATGGTTCAGGTATATGTGGGATTTAGAAAGTAGCCCCGCTCCCTGCACGCTTGTTTTAAGAAATTTCATAGTTAGAGGTAGTGTAGAAATCTGTGGATGTATTGAGCACTTCCTTTTCATTTCTGTGCTCCTTTTCCTCCGTGTATAAATATATGACTGTAATGACATCATTAGCACATTTGTCCTTTTTCTGCAGGTCTTCCTGGATAAAAGCTGCAATGTGTGTTCTGCACTACTCATCACACCTGACTCAGATCAATGGTAATTAGCAGACTTATGCAGAGTTTGATGTCAAGCTAATTAAATCTGATGTGTGTCAGCCTGTGAGGTGTGATGCAGCAGAGAAAATCACCAAACTTGCAGGAGTGCGTCTCTCTCCACCCCTGCATATGCACCCATATGGAAGCGTGTATCCGCCACAGCAATGTAAAAATATTGTGACAGTTTCTCGTTAAAACGAAATATATATCTCGTTAAAACGAGAAACTTTCTCGTTAAAATGAGATTAATTTCACAGTATCTTCTCATCTAAATGATTAAAGTTATCTCGTTATAACATGATAGATTTAAAGTCGCCTTCTAGCGGGACGTTTGATTCCTGTCTGGAGGGAACTGATCGAGAAGATGGAGATGGATCTGGAGCCACTTTATGAGAGACTACAGGTTTTTTTTCTTTTAATTAAAAAGATACTTTTATTTCTACTCCAGAACCCTAAAGTAAAAATTAGAAACTTAGTTCCTGGATTCATGTTTCCTCAAACAGACCTGGTCATTGTTGTAAGAGCCGACCTGGATGAGAAGCGACCTGCCGGGAGAGCTGCTTCCTCTTCCGGTCAGGAGCGGTGTGGGTCGGAACCCGTCTCCTCTCCGGTCCGCTACCAGATGCCACGATGCTCAATATTAGGAAAATGAGAGAAAATAAGATGTACTATGGCGTTGAACCGGTTTCAGTCGCTGTAACCAAAGCAACACCGAGCGTTTGTGACGTCATTTATTAACGGCAACACTGTTTTTAATATTTGTTTGACATTTTATTATTACCGTAATATATAAACAATATCATACTTTTAGATGTTCAGCACTAACTACCATGTTCTACACCAGGGGTCCGTTTCACAAAGTGGGTTCAACAAACCCTGAGTTTGAGAGTTAACTCCAACATGAGAAACCCAAAGTTTTCTGTTTCACAACAGCCGTTCTGAGTTGGTTTAATTGTAACCGGTAGCCAGTTTGTCACTCCCGGGCTGCCGTAGTTCTGGGTTGCTGTTGTCTTCCAGGTTGCTAATTTGAGCCCATTCATAAAAAGGCACGCATATCTAGTATTTGCCGGGTGTGCATGGCATGTGAGATCGCTAGGACTCAAGCTGTTGTAGGAACACCTTTCAGCTGGGTTCTACGTAGCTTGGAGAGGAAAGCTGAGTAAAGAGGTGTTTCCTGTCTTTGCTGTTTCACTATCTGTGGAGAAGCCAGCCCTAAGCGCACTGCTGTTTGGATTTTATTTATTGTACAGAGTGGTTTTAATTCTCTCATTTGGTCCCAGGAAAGTGACTCCTGTGGAGGGGTTTTAATTGTTTTAATTTTCTTTTCTTTTTTTTTTAGTTATCAAGGGTAGCAAGGAGGTGGATCACTGCTCTTTGGGCCTGGGAGTGTGGTAGTGGGGCCTTCAACGGTGGCTGAGGCTCGACGGGATTAGTTTGTGTGATGTGGTGTTTTTTTGTTTTCCTTGATTCCTAAGATGACACTTTATATTTTGGTTGTACGTTCGTTGTGTACTTTTTCATTCCCTTATTGTGCGTTGCTCCTGGGCCACGGCTGTGGTGGAGGCCTGACCCCAAGAAGTGACTCCTATGGCCTGTAGCGTTGATCCTTCCTCATTAGATATCCTGTTATAGGTTGCCTGCCCTTTGAGCATGGTTTTAAATAATATCTTTTACTTCTTTTTGTTTTGTATAAATAAATTCTGATTAAACTATTGGATATAACTCATTATTTTACCACACGCTCTCTCTTGCTAAACCGGAGGAGAAAACTGCATGTTTCATTTAGCCTTTTCATGGACCGGTCACAAATCTGGCGTTGTCGGCAGGATGAGAGCATGTCTGGTTAAATGAGTTAAAGAAAAAAAAAGTTTTTTTTTCTCTTTTCTGCCACTCTTGTTTTTTATAGAAAGCAAAACAGCAGTGTGCGTAAGTGATCCCTGTGCTAGGGTTCTGTCAACAAGGTGTGCAGAGCCCCAACCCCCCTGATTAATCATGGCTACTGAACTGCAGGAGCTGAAAGACCTGGTTCAGCGGTTGCGGGCTGAAAATCACAGACTACTGCAGGAGCCAGTGGCAGCCAGGGCATCCTCAGAATCGAGCTCTAGTGGCTCGGCCCATCGTCTGCGCCATGCTTCTCATGATGACGAAGAGGATGGTGACAACCCCTCCATTCCATTCCAGCAGTTGGTATATATTCCAAGGGAGTATAGATGTCCAGTTCTTCGGGGGACATCTGGTATCCCAGTGGAGGACTGGATTGAGGAGGTGGAAGCCACCTTGAGGAGACCTCAGCATCAAGTGCACCCGTGGGAACACTTGATGCACCTACCCTCCTTAGAGGCCAGTTTGTGGAGTATGTCCGGGAGCCTGGGTTGCGCAGAGAATTAAAGAGAGTGGTGAGACAAAATCCAGGGTACACTTTGTTAGACATACGAGCCGAAGCTCTTCGCTGGGAGAGTGAAGGGTGGGATGCAAGGGGTAGAAACTTTTTAGTCTCCTTGTTTAATGCCATGCAATGCTCACAAAATGAGGAACTTGTGCCCAAGTGTGGTAAATCTGAAATGGCAGAACTGAAGCAGCTGTTACAAAAGCAACAGGAACAGCTTAATCAGTTGACCCAGGGTTTACTGGCCCTTCAGATGACCCCTAGACCCTCTAGAAAATTTAAACAGCTAAGTAACGTAATCTGCAGACATCAGAAAACTGGACATTATGCTAGAGACTTCGATGAGGTTCGTGTGCTTTCCCAGGTGCAACAACCTGGAACCATCTCTGCTGCTCAGGGGAACTCTGACTCAATTGAACGGGGACTTGCTGCTCAAGCCATTCCAGCTAGCCTGGTTACACCCTGCCCAAAGGTAAAAGTTCATTTGGGAGATGTCCCTGTCCAATTTTTATTAAATACAGGATCGATGGTCACCACTATCACTGAGAGTTTCTTCTTACAGCATTTTCAGAATGCCCCAAAACCATGTCCTTGGTTGCAATTACAGGCTGCTTATGGGCTGCAAATACCTTTTGTAGGTTATGTGGAAATGGATGTTGCAGTGTTTGGAAAAATCATACCACAGTGGGGAATTTTGGTGGTTAAAGATCCTCCGGGTCAAGATGCACTGGCAGGAGCCCCAGGGGTGTCGGGTACCTTTACATTCATACCCAAAATTCCCCACTGTGGTCAGGAACGGGTCAAGTTGTTATCAAATCGGAAACTGTATTTTCCGCCTCTGATCTTGGTTGCACTAATCTAATGAGTCATGACATTCCCCTCCTTGATGATGTCCCAGTTAGACAGAGATATAGGCAAATTCCCCCGTCTGATTATGATGAGGTCCGGGCCCACATACGGCAACTGCTGGACAACCAGATTATACGGAAAAGTTGTAGCCCTTATGCTTCTCCTAGTGTTCTGGTAGGAAAAAAAGATGGTAGCCTGAGGTTATGCGTGGATTACAGGCTCCTTAACAACAAAACTCGTAAGGATGCTTTTCCCTTGCCAAGAATTGAGGAGTCATTGGATGCTTTTGTAACGGGGCACAACACAGGCCTCTGTTTGAGGTGAGGCCCTGGTTTTTCTGAGGAGCAGCTGAACACCAACAGGCCGGATCAAGGTTTATAAAAGTACATGCAGTTTATTTAAAAAAGTATAAAACTTAAAAGAAAAGAATCCATGCACGGGATGAGCCTAGGAGTCCATCGGCCGCCAGGGGAGACGTAGTCCTCGCAGTCCTAGTTCACTTCCCCTTCTCCAGATCCGCGGTTCCGGTTAAAAGCCACTGCAAACATCACATCACGGCACAATAAAACAATTAAGGCAGGGCTTCAGTCCCTTGCGGTCTTTTGGTTCTAGACAGATTAAGGGAGCCCCTTAACTGACTGGAGAGGTGAAACGTGCTCCACCTCTCCCCGCGTTCGATCCGCTTTCTCTCACTCTTCCGTCTCTCTTCCCTCCGACTTGGGGTGCGGCGCTTTTAGCAGTCCTCGCTGCTCCCCACTGCTCTCTCCTCAGTGCGCATTCCTCTGACGCCTGTCGGGCTCCTTCCTCCCGATCGCAGCTCTCTTCAATGCAGCTCTTCTGCGCGGCATTTTTCCCTGCTCCTGTCTCCTCCTGGCAGAATATTAAAGGCCAAGGATCCACTGCCCCGCCCTCTCAACCCAGGTGCTGTCAATCAGGTGTCAATTGACTGCCGCACTGGGGAAGGGTGGTGTACATAATACCCACCTGTGACACTTTGTCTGGTGCCCAATGGTTCTCCACAATTGACTTGGCTAATGGGTGCCATCAGGTCCCTGTTACAGAACAAGACAAAATGAAAACGGCATTCTGTACTTCATTCGGTCTTTTTGAGTTCCAGAGGATGCCATTTGTCCTATGTAACGCCCCTAGTACATTCCAGAGATTAATGGAGCGGCTGTTTGGCCGACCAGCATTGTCATTCCTTACTGTTGTACCTGGATGACATCATTGTTTTTTCCTCCAAAGTGGATGAACATCTTAGTCGCCTAGACCTTGTTTTGGGCCGTTTCCAAGAACAAGGTTTGAAAACAAAGTTAGAAAAATGTAACTTTTTCCAGTACAGTGCAGTATTTGGGTCATGTTGTCTCTGCTGATGGTGTAGCTACAGATCCTAAAAAGACTGCAGCTGTGGCTAACTGGATGGTTCCAAGTACTGTGTCAGAGCTGAGACCATTCCTTGGGTTTACCAGTTATTATAGATGGTTTGTTGAAGGGTTTGCCAGGCTGGCGGCCCCACTGCACAGACTGGTTGCTGACCTGACTAAGAAGAAGAGTCCCCACCGGATTTCTGTGAAAGATGCCTGGACCCCCCAGTGTGAAAACAGCTTTAAGGAGCTTAAAGCAAGGTCATTTGGACACAGCCAAATTGGGGTCTACAGAGCAGTGTTGGGTAGCCGAATTAGCTGTTTTTGACTACATCATCAAGTACAGACCAGGCCACACTAATAAAAATGCTGACGCTTTATCTAGACAAGCCTCATCCTGTTCTGATTCTGCTGTACCAGACCGCCTAGGAACCCCGTTACCAGACATGGTAAGGGAAACTATTCAAACCTGCTTGTGGATGGAACCAAGATGGCTGCTGGCAGGAAGCTCTGTGCTGACCAGCTCTAGCAATCAATTGATTGTCATGGAAATAGTTGAGCATCTGATTAGTTAGTTAAGCTCTTTAGTTTCAGAAAGAAGTTTTGATTGAGACTGAAAAAAAAAGAATCATGGCAAAGAAATTAGCAGAAGAAATGGAAGAAGTTAAAAAGTCTCTTAACTTCATGGCAGAGGAGCTGAGCAAGGTGGCAAAACAACAGGTGGGCCTACTGGATTTAATTGAAGAGGTCAGACAACTGAAGGTTGTGATTAAAGAAAAGGATAAGAAGATTGAAGAACTGGAGAGAAGAGTTGAAGATTTGGA
>JBAMHV010000014.1:24165576-24186289 GCA_037177535.1 Pseudomugil gertrudae
GTTTTACACATACAACTACCCAAAGTTACACACAAATTAGTTTACACAGATTACAACACATGTATTACACACACACACACACAAATGATATACTTATTTCTCTCCATAGCAACTCCCTTGTTCTACACGATGATGCACTATCCACACATCTCACAAGACATACGTGATGATCGAATCCATCCGTCTACAAGTTTATATTTGGTGAAGATAAAAGGCCATAAAATCATGACATGACACAAAAAGTTAAACAGCCTTTTTTTTTTTTTTTAAAAAAAGCCCCATTTACAGGCATCACTCTTTTCCTGGTGTGGTCCCCAGTAGTCACAATCAAGTGATTCAGAAAGTATTTTTCAATGATTCAGCAGGTGGAAATATATTTATTTGTAAATTAAAGAAAGTGTACATGCAGACGTCCCATCAACATGTTATTTACACAAATAAATTACTTTATTCCAGTTTTAAACTGATCTGCGTACAGTACTCGCAGCAGGAAGCATTTAACACCTGAAAGGCTGATTTGATGCTACAGGTGAACAGCGATAACAGGCACTTTTTTAACCAGGCACCAGCAGTTGTTGGTTTAAGTCCCAACATAAGGAACAAGGGAAACATTCATTTGGAGAAAAAGGCATTGTTTGGCAAGAGTCCAAATTATTTGAACATCAGCTGTAACGATTTGCTCTTTACACACAGACACTAAAAGCATAAAATCAATGTTGACACTCGTGTAAAATGAAGATATTGGTATCCAAACACCTGGAAGGGGTTCAGTTAAGGAGTCACAAAAGAAATGTACACATTTAGAAGGAATATGGCAAAAACTTTAAAAAGCAGGGGTCCAAAACCAAGTGGATTTCACATATAGACAACGGAGTGCGTTTAAGTGTTCAGCTTCACTCCGACTGAGGCACAGAAATAGATGGACCTTTAGGGTCATCAAACCGATCCATGGTGTTCAGCTGCATCATCATGTGCAGTCCGTACACAAAGATGAGCATCATGAGGAGCGCCGTGACTAGACCCATCCAGATCCCCGGCGTGAAGAAGCCGGCACAGTCGCTCGCGTAAGAAAAGTTTGTTCCGTTGGCCAAACCAAAGCCCTGAATCTGAGGAAGAAACGAGACTTTTAACAAGCGTCCATCGAGCAGGCTGGCTTCAGCAAGAACAGGAACATGGGTTACCTGGAAGTCGCTGAAATGGAGACGCCAGTCGGACGAGTTCTGAATGGTGGGGTCTGGGACCAGCAGGGCGTCCTGGAAGCTGCTGACGGTCTGGCAGTGGAAGGAATACTCTGCAGGGGCGTAGATGCCGCGCCTCCCGATGAAGGACACGGTCGAACCGGCCCTCTGCAGGCGCACAGAGTCCAGGGTGAACCAGTTACGGGCAGACACCCGATATAAACTCTGACTCATGAAGAAACTGCAGAGGGAAAGATTCAATGAGATCTATATCCATCTCGTACACAGCCCACCTGTACATAAAAGGGCTGTACACCTAGAGCTGTGGTGGGCTATCAGAATGTCCCATCTGCACCCTGGTAAATGTGAAAATAACAGAAATTAACTGGAATATATTAATGAAAGTAACTGTAAAGGTCCGTTTATGCGCCCATACGTGTGTAAATGATGGAGAATCGTGGCTGCTGCAGGAAAGAAATGGTTTGAGCTGTAAAAATCTTCCTCTTGTCCGACTTCCAGGCTTCCAAATGGAAGACAGAAAATCTCAACAACCCATGAAAAAAAATTTATATTTAAAGCTGCGGATGTTTCGGCCAATCGGATGTTTTCTTTCTTCCATTGGTTCAGTGCCACCGTACCATGCAGCACTGCATTATTCTCAACACTAAAGTAAAAAGCATTCTTTTACATCTGGTTTCTATTGTGGTATTTTCTAATGGTATGTCCTGTTTTAATGAGCTGCTTCCCGTCTGTGTTTTCAGCATTTATCTGACTAATAAGCATCTTTGATGCATGACCAGCCAGTCACACAGAAATACGTAGGCAGTAATTAATGACAACATGCATGTAGCAAAACGGCCCCAACACCTCTCCTCCTGCAAAGCTGGAGGTAATTGTATTAGTTTGGCTTCTTAACAGATGGACAGCATTCTGACATGTCACAGAGACTATCTGAACTTGGGACATCAAACTGCTAGCTGCCAGCTTCAGTCTGTCATTTACACCAGTTATTCTGGTAGAAATGCCTACAACCATTATGGGATAAGTAGTTCGCTCTTACCTCAGAACATAGCCTGATGGGTAAGTCAGCATGAGCCTGTAGTAACAGAAACACATCTCAGGTGAATTAGATTTCATATTATGTTTATATTTTTAACCATAAACAAACCATCTTACAATGAATTAGTGCTGTTACACATGGATCCTTCCAAAGAAGGACTTTGTGTAGCGAGGTCGATCCAGTCTGAGGTTTTGGAGAAGCTGATGTTGAGATTCTGAGCCCACAGCATTATACATGGAGCACCAGATGAGTTATAAATGATGGGTTCCTTCACATCCAGTTCTACAGCCTGCAGCAAGGAGCGACCCACCGGCAAGCTCGGCGCAGACGTTTCTGAAATGACCTGCGAAATAACACACACTATGTTCACATCCTCGCAAACATCAGTGGTTCTGACCTACAACTGGTCACACTCACAGGAGCAAACATAAAAAGCATCTGGTTCCCAACAGCTGGTAAAAATACAGGATAGCTTGTTTATTCAATAAATCTGAACAAAATTCAGAAGTGATGAAAAACTGCATCCACCGCCTGATCCAGCAGTAAGAAGTGATGAATGGTTTCTGTGTGAGCAAACTCAGTGGCTGGTTTGTCTGCTCAGAAATACATTTCATGACTCCTCTTCAGTCCCAAGGCTCTTTGGGGCTTTCTGATTAAAGTGACAAACCCAAAAAAGTTATTTCTCTGTACAATCTTTGTCTGAAAATAAAGCTAGAGGTGGAGAATTACTGCAGATGTCACTGTGTTAAAGGGCCTATATTATGCTAAATCGACTTATGAGCTTTTAACCTTCTATTTGTTTTTATTGTACCTTAAAACAAATAAATGTCAAATACAACGTCACGTAACCTACATATACCGTTTCTATACACATATAGGTTTTGTTGTTGTATTTGATGCCTCATGCACATTTATTTGCTCTTTATGCCTAAGTAGTAAGTATTGGAGACGAATTCATGATAAAAAGCAGAAATGGCATTTATCATGGCCATCATATGGACTAGAGCACTGCATTTGGACCCGAGATGGGATCAATATCATGCCACGCTGTCTTTTTTTTTTAACTTTACAATTAAAGCTACTGTTGCGATCATGCTTACTGGTTACTTAAATGCACCATGGTTCTGCCCATTTCCACACTCTCCTCATAACTAACCAAAATATCCGGTTATATATATATATATATATATATATATAAAGAGAGAAAGAAAGAGAAAGATCAAAACAATCTCTCTTTTTAACTGTGCTTTGTCGTCTCTGTCTGAGGCGATGTCTCGTGATGGGGGGGGGGATTTTGAGGGTCCCTCAGTGCGGGCGGGGCAGATGAGCTGAAAGCAAGCCACAGTAAGTCGTTCCCAGTAGCAAGAGATGAGTGGTATGACAAAACTATAGTATGGTGCATGTTGTGAAATGCTTCTTATCATAAATGTGCATATGATACACTGTGAAACAGCAAATATGGCATAATATAGGAGCTTTAAATAATCAACTGCTGACAATATAGGCAATGGCAGTCAAAGGTACCAGAGATCGAGTGGAGTTGTAAAGGTTTATCTGACCTTCTGGACTTCAGTGGAAGCACTAAGGATGGATGCAGTTTTTCACTGACTTTCTGTTTAATGACAAAGTTCAGTGTGTGTTTAAAGACCCAGTAAGTATAACATGACTGCATAATGTGCTGTTCTGTCAAAGCTGAGAATTAAAGGAGGAGTTTATGATAAACAGAGCTTACTCTTGAAGGCTGAACTCCCGTGTAAATGGCGGTGTATGGAAGATCTCTTGACTTCATGACACTTAGAACTTTTCCAACAATTTGATCTGTTTACAGCAAAATACATTCAAGTAAAAATAAAGTTTTGTTCTGATAATTACTAAACACTGGTTTAAACATACCATTGTTCTGGAGGACTTCTTTGCATGACTTGTGCAACCTGTAAAAGATGAAAACAGAAGCGTAAAATATTTCTTATTAATCATATTATTTGTAGTAGACAGATCTGCTGACGTCTTACTGGCTGCAGTATGGCAGACTGATGAGCAGCAGGTTGTTGACTGACGATTTGATTTTTATGTGTGGGACCGTTTCAGCATCTATGAGAAGAGGTGAAACAGCGAGCGTCTCTTCCAGCAGAGCAGGGATGGCAGAGAGTCCTGCCCACTCCAGCGCAGGAAGTGTCACGGATGCAGCAGATGACTGGACTGCAGCCTGGAAGGAGGAAGTGGAAAGAATGATCATCTATGTTCACCTTTATTTAGGAACCCTTGCTGGATCGTTTATATAAACTTACCTCAAGGTTTTTAAATGCACTTTCCTCCTTGTTTCCAAAGACTCCACCAAAGACTGTGAAGTCATCCTTACTTAGCTGCGTGCAAAGAAAGGGTTTTAATATCATTCATTTGCACAAACCACAACATATCATACATTCACCAGACAAAGACCTGTGAAATGAAAGAAACAGTCATTGCAGAATGAGAACGCTGTTACGGTTTAGTGTTGCTACAGAGCAGGAATGTAGTGTAGTGACTTTCATGTGACAGACCCTGACCTTTTCCTGCAGGAACAGCAGCACCGTGTGAGATCCAGAGCCAAAGACAGAAGTGAGGTAGACACTCAGTTCTTTACTGGATGTTATGTGACCTGCTGTATGTGAGGCCAGTGGGGGTAAACTTAAAAAAATAAAGAACAGAAACAAATTATTACATTTATTAAATAGTTAAATATGGAAGCAGAGTTTCCTCAAGATAACTTACTACTCAGCGCAAGAACATTGGGGGGGCTGGAGCTGTTCCTAGCCTAAATTCAAATGACTTTCAGATGTGTTTGGACTGGTATTTTGTAGGCATTTAAAAAATAAATGATAATATACATATTAATAACTTGCAGTGGATTTCATTAAGTGTTTGTGGTTTCCAGCCTTGATGAATTAAGGACCTGCACACTTTGGATACAGCAGTTTGGTGTGAATCCGCATTAAAATGATAAAGAAAGTTAACTCGCTTTCTCAAGATAACGATGAAAAAAAGAAAACTCGAGCGTGACCGCTGTCGGCTTCCGTAGTTTTAACACATTTGCGCACAGATGAAATAGTCCCCAGATCTGTTTATCATTTCATGTAATGGGTGTCCATACTGTTCAATTTTGACAAAAAATGAACATATAATATGAATACATAATTCTTTTAACCTATGCAAACTATTAAAAAGCACTTTTTTTGCTCTTGTAGCTTAAAATCTCAAACCTCTGATAACTCTTTGCTTCCTGTTCCTCATCAACCTTGTATAGTTTATACTTTCATGCTCTCCTCGTAGAAAAAACACCTGCTGTCCATTTTTATTAATGCCGCTGTTTCCTCAAAAAAATATGTAATGTCAATAACATAAATAAATCTGTGATATATGTCTTACAAAGCTGCCCAAACCGCTTTCAACCCATCACCATTTGGAGAAGTTGGCTGACACTTCTCCGGCCCTGCGGAGCAGTTAGGGGGCTAAAGGCCTTTACTCAGGACCCACAGTGATTCACCCCTGTAGCCAGCCAGGGGACTCAACCAGATTCTCAGACCCAAGCCCACTTTTGTAACCACTAGCCAACCATTTCTAGGTTGACAGAAACCAAATTAGCCACTGCTGTTAGCATGGATGCTACGTAAATCAACAGTTCGAAAGTTAATGTTGCTAACAAATAAATAATAAAATGGTACTATTACCTCTCGCTGGACCACATAAGAAGAGGCACCTGTGAAGTAGCGCTTCCTAAACCTAAAGACACAACAAAAAATAGAATAAACGTGTTTAATCTTCTTTTACTGGAGAACGTTGGCCCTGCCATTTTCTTTTAGCTCTTCCGCGATGTTCAGCTCACGTGACTGTAATCAGCTGACAGTCATGTGCGCGCGGGGGGACTTCCTGCTTCTTTCATTCAGCCTGACCTGACCATCCTACAGCTGTTTGCAACCATAGACTGTATAAAAAACACAGCGTCGGACTTCTGCTTTACAACTCTTTTCCATTCCTTTCAGCCACAAATCCTCGCAGTGGTTTTACTTCCTTCAGTCACACAGACTTTTACCACGAGCTTCCGGTCTGTTGTAATACTGAATCTTATCACAATTCTGAGAACATATAATATACTGAACAGTTGTTACAGTGAAGAGAAGCATACAGGATGTGTATATTAACAGGTCCCGCAAACGCAGGAGGTCTACCTGGCACCTGTCCATGGTAGTGATGTGATGTCAAGATAAACTGCCATTTTACAACACGTATAACATTATAGCCCGCTATTCTCCCAGGACACGTTAATAATAAACATTCAACTGAAATTAATAACAGAAATAATTAAAATGTTGAGACTTTATAAAAAGACCTGCGTGTTTCTAGTGAAAGTAGCTCCCATCACACAGCTGTGGCGGCGGAGGGATACCTCTCCCTGCAGCTGCGCTGCGCCTACAACTGGGAAGGAAGGATGAAAAAGAAACAGACCACACACTTATCCGCCTTAAATTTATGACACAGTTCTATAACTTAAAATCAATTGAAGGAAATGCAGCGTGAATACAAAAAGCGCACAGTACAGCTGGCGCAAAGCGACATTTCCGCATAAACGTTGACTCTATTGTGCTGCAAGATGGGAAGAGATAGGAAGATCCGGACTATTTCCCGACGCGCAATGACATTGTTGTAGAGAGTACCACGATCAGGGCCATCTTTGGTCGTCCTCGCCGGTGACAGTGTGAACGATATATTCCACTGGTCATTAATGACAAATGATTTGTAAAAACTATTTAACATTATAATAACTGAATAAAGTAGCGGCTTCAGAAAGGGAGGAGAATATCCATTACTGGACTCAGAGGCATTTCTTCCTTCAGTATCCTTAATTTCTCAAGACAAGAAGAGGGCGAGACGGGAGAAGCGGTGATACAACATGGATGAGGAATATGATGTGATCGTTTTGGGCACCGGACTCACTGTAAGTATCCCAGCTGGGTTTTCTGTGCAGAGAGTAGACAGATGATGGATTTGCGCCGCAGACAGACTCAGATCCTCCTGCATCATCAGAAACATGATCATATAAAGAAAAAAAACCGGTTCAGACCTTACAGCTGGGTCTCGGGTGTACCCCAGTTCTGTGGGAGTTCTGGCTTTTCGCTTGATTTTAGCTTCCCTCTTCCTGGTTTTCTCCACATTCCCAACCGGATCAGTGTTGTAGCGTGTTTTAGGCGGAACCCCACAAACAGGCCTCCATCCTGAGGATGGCGCAGGCCGGAGCACCGCTCTGCCTCCAGCAAACACACCCAGAACCACACACACCCAGAACCACACACACCCAGAACCACACACAGAAATGCGACAGAAACATCCAAAAACACGCAAAACACACACGCGCGTTTCATGACAAACTGAGACATTCATAGTTGTTTTCTCAAACAAAGAAAAAAAAGCTAGTTTTTATTTATTAAATTATTTTTAAGGTGTCATATACTCCTGTCACCGGTCTCTGTTTATTACATTTTATTATTATTATTGTTATTATTATTATTATAACGACGAGCCTTTTACGCATGCGCACACTTTTGGACCAGCCCTGCAGCCGTCTCTTAAATCCATCCAGGTTTTTCACAGACTTTATGTGTATAAAGTTTGTTGGATTTAAACTGAACAGATCCCATATTTTTTTTAGCGTAGCTTCCTGACTTCCTGAGCTTTGTTTCTCTCTAATTTGACATTTTTTATTCTTTTTTACTTTTGCAGGAATGCATTCTTTCAGGGATCATGTCTGTGAACGGGAAGAAGGTTCTGCACATGGACAGAAACCCTTACTATGGTGGGGAAAGCTCTTCCATTACACCCCTGGAGGAGGTACGGGTCCCTGAGAGCTATAAAAGCAACCGTTATAAATATTTTTATGTCCTTTTCAGTGTCTCATTTAGTTGCTATATGAAGCTCATTTGCAAACAGCGTGTGATTGTTAAAGCTTGATGGATGTATGTGTAATGTGTGTCTTCCTACAGCTCTACAAGCGCTTTACTCTCCCAGATAGCCCACCTGAGTCCATGGGCAGAGGAAGGGACTGGAACGTCGACCTCATCCCCAAGTTTCTCATGGCCAATGGTGAGAATCAGATTGCATACTAAACATAGAAACCTATCATAACACTATAATACATAAATGAGTGAGAAGCATGCACGTGTGCAACTTTATAAATGATGAAGGCAGAACGCAGGGATCAGAAATAATCAGGTGCTCATTTGGGTGATTGCAGGCCAGCTTGTGAAGATGCTGCTGTACACAGAAGTGACTCGGTACCTGGACTTTAAAGTGGTGGAGGGAAGCTTCGTTTACAAAGGAGGGAAGATCTACAAGGTTCCGTCCACGGAGACTGAAGCACTGGCATCGAGTAAGCCGCCTGATTTCACCCCAGTTCATTTTAATACTGGGAGGTTTCCCATCCAGAGATGTTTTAATGCAGATCCTTTGTTTGAACTTCCAGACCTGATGGGAATGTTTGAGAAGCGAAGGTTCAGGAAGTTTTTGGTCTTCGTGGCAAATTTTGATGAGAATGACCCCAAGACCTTTGAGGGTGTGGATCCTAAAACCACAACGATGAGGGATGTTTATAAGAAGTTCGACCTCGGTCAAGATGTCATCGACTTCACTGGCCACGCCTTGGCCCTCTACAGGACAGATGAGTAAGATCCCGTCAGAAACATCCCAAAATGACCCTGATCCAGCCTCACGTTTGTATTTATTTACAAAGAAAACTAGAAACAGCAGCAATAGTTTATTGAAATGTGATGAAACGTAAATATCAAAGCAGCTCCTAAGTCAGAACCAGCCGGTCCAGTCCAGCTTCTCTATCTAAACCCTCTTAAAGGCGTTTAGTTATTTCTTCACATAGTCTTTAAGGATGGCTCTTCTTCTTGAAGGACTTCCCCAAACTCTTCTTTGGACTCACCTGCCTGCCGTTCTGTTCTCTGTCCACATGATTCCTCGCCGTCCAGTAAAGTTGAGGTCTCCGTTCTGGAAGGATCCGTTTCTGTTACTGATTTTCGGTGCAGATCTCGTGTCATGTAGCACACCCCAGCATTTTCTCCCCGTTTCCCTTCAGTAAGAATAGCCTCTCGATGCTCATGTTTCCATGGAGACCATTTCTGATGAGACTCCAGCCGTCAGTAGATGAATCGTCTGTAGGTTCAGAAGCATCTCTCCGGTTCTGGTTCAGGTCCATTTTCAGATTGTGTTCATCTGCTGCTGATAGTTTTAGTCCTGAAAAACAGAACTGAACTGAACTAGTGATTATTATCAGACATTATGCGTTGATTTCCAGCAATATAAATGTGTAAAATTACATGAAAACCACTTTATTTCTTTTAATACCAACATGAGAAAACAGAAGCCTTATTCCCGACATATACACACACACACACACATATATATAATATATATGTATATATATATATGCCTGATAGTAGTTGAGGAATCATATTTATCCCAGCCTCTTGTGTTTTCCTCTCAGATGTTCAGCAGGATTCAAGGCGTGTAGAGAAGTACATGCAGGCTTGTAAGAAAACGGACACCATGCCTGTTTCCTCTTTCATCCGCCAACTGGAAGAAAATAAAGCAACAGTAAACTTAGGCTACTGTGGTGTAGACCCTCCTAGGGCAAGGGCTCTAGCCTTAACTCTGGCAGTAAGAAATCCATTAAAAAAAATTATTCTTTCTCTTTTTTATCAACCATATGTAGGTCAGTATATCTGTGTTTCATAGAGTTGTATTTCAGTGAACTACCTATAATATGATTACATAATGATTGTGATGGGATGATTTAATCATATGAGGGTTTGATAAGGCATTATTTGATAATAAATGTAGATAGTGAAAAATGTTTTAGATGAAATGAGTCCATATTTCAATATGAATTATTTTTTTATGTTGTAGAATGATACTGTTGTCACCCACCTTGAGCTGGAGTACAATGATCTTCACGCAAAAGGGGCATATTACCTGATGAAGATGTTTAAAAAAAACGACTGCATCCAGAGTCTTGTAACTGTTCTAAAACTACTTTGTTAAATACGTAATAAACTTCACAAACATCGAGCTGTATGGTGATCACTGTAAGCTAAAACCTTTTCCTTTAGAATCTTTCCAGGAACCAGCTGGGTCCTGAAGGAGCAGGTTTCATCTCCCAAATGCTGGTGGATTGCAAGCATCTCCAATCAATCAAACTCTCAGGTTTATTGTTAAATCTTCCTCCTTAAATCTTTTTTCATATACACTTTTGCACAAGCAGGACTTTAAGATGGCTTAATCCCTCCCCTACAGGAAATAGTTTGGAAAATTCTGCTGCCAAGTGCTTATCCGAGTCTTTGAAGGTGAGTTAAAAACACTGAATTTAGAATCTGTATGCAACATGAATGAGTGAAACAGCTGTGTCGCCCACATTTCCTCCAAGCTCTAACTGAATGCTTTCCAATTTATAGAGGAATCGTTGGGTCAGAGAAGTGGACCTAAGTCACAACAAATTCTCTGAAGCAGGAATGAAACATCTGGGTGACATGTTGGGTATGGTTGCTCATGTCTGGGTGAAAGAAATTTAAACCCAGATGATGAAAATCCCAACAATGAATACACACATTTAATGTGTAGGACAGGGCTGAAGAAGCCCACACATTGAACAGAAGCTGGTATCATTTGAATCGACATTTGGGCTGTCGTCTGTAGTAAATAGATTGATCATAAAACTTGAATAGATTAAATTTGTTCAGCTTTACCAAAGCTATGGATTTGGATTTATTCTGTAGAGATTGTCTCTGTGGAAGTTAGAAAACCCATTCCTTTATTCATGTTTTCTTTTTATGTCAATTACCAATTCAAGGCAAGTTTATTTGTATAGAACCTTTCACACACAAGGCAACTCAATTATTGTTACTTATTTTGCCCAAATTTGGATGGTAGCTCTGAAATGTTTCAAAGCACAGGAAGAGCAGGCACACAGGTACAAGAATTAGTTCCAACATGTGTTTATATGGACTCATTTGTGTAAAATTAGACCGAAGTGATAGATGTGTCTCATATCCTACACAGATATCAGAGGACAAACATACTATATCCTTTAAGTAATCTGAACAGTTAACATCTCACAGGTTTTTGTTGAACTTTCTTCCATGAAGTTGAGTTTCTTTATACTTATTTCCACGTTGGTAAAATCCCTTCTCATCTGGTTATGGAAGCAAATAGGGGCAATTTAGAAGGTGTTTGATTAAGAAAATGTGTTATAGTGCTGTTAAACATCACATTAGGTGTTTTCAGTCAACTTGTTTTTTCTTCTTTAAAGCCAAAAATACTGGAATTGAGGTTCTAGATCTGAGCTGGAATGATCTGCGCATGCAGGGTGCTGTGGCTCTGAGTAAAGCGCTGAAGGTGACAAATGCTACACTTACAAGCCCATACTGACCCTGAAACAGTTTCCTGTCAGCTGTGTGCTTCTTCCTCAGGTAAACTCCACTCTGAAGAAGCTCTACTTGTCACACACTGATTTGGGATGCTCTGAGGCAATGTCACTGGGTGAGGCTCTTCAAAACAATGCCACACTGGTGTTGCTGGACTTGAATGGCAACAGTATCGGTGATCAAGCTGTGAAATTGCTCTGCCCTGGCCTGACCACCAACACCGCCCTCAAGGTTCTCAAGGTGAGGGAACAAAAAGCACTTTTCTTAAACTTGTAAATATGTTTCATTATCTTATTTATATTTTCAACTCAAGAAAACTGCTGGTTTAATGCATATTATTTGCTGTGTGTTTAAATTGTTCAGCTGTTCAGCAACACCATGTCACACGTTGGAGCTCTGATGCTGCTCGAAACGGTGGAAAAAAACATGAACTCAGGTTTGGAGGAGATCGACATCAATGTAAGTTTTCACCAGAGCAAATATGATGCTTATGTAGTTGTGGCTATCTGATGATTACATTTTTATTTTACCAAAATTTGTTTCTTATCTTCCCAAGAAAGAAAAAAAAACCCACATAATTACCATAACCACAAAATAACCCATTACCCACCCTGAGTTTTAATTGTTTTTAGAGGTAAAAAACAAAACAAAACAAAAACAGGACCCTAGTTTATACATCCTATTAATTCTTTCATGCCATGTCTGTTCCTGTTACAAAGGAAATGAAGGTGTCGCAGATCCGATCACATGGAATGATGATAACATGTGCTTGAAGCTCTGCTTTTGTGCTTTGACAGTGTCTTTGTATGTACATGCACAAATGCAGACTGTATTTGTACGCGAGGCCTTTGTGGAGCTACTGGAACAAATCCGTCAAAGACGCCAGAGTCTGAATGTCCAATACACCGCCCTGGACTCTGTCACCAGGAACGTATCTGCCTTCAACATTTTCAAGGTTGGTCAAAGGAAGAGATTATTATATTCAGAAAACACTAAATGCCAATACTAAAAAAAAAAGCTTAATCAAGTGGCCTAAAATATACTCTTCCCGCCTGAGGTAGAGAGATTTCCTTTAATGAAAACAGCTGAAATCTTTCTAAATATAAAACCTAATGTGGGTTTTTACAGAAATTCCTTGAAGATCAAAATAAGAGCATCATGGATTTCTTCAAGTCCCTGGATAACGGGGATACCATGACAGTCTCCACCTCTGCATTCAGGAAGGGTGTAAAGGTAAATGGCTCACACACGGCACCAGATACTTGTAAAAACCTGATTAAATGATTGTGGTGTTCATACCTGCATACAGGAAGCAAACATACCTCTGGATAAGCACCAGATCGAGTGGTTGGTCCGAAAGTTTGACAAGAATTTCACAGCCACCATCAACTACCGGTAAGTCTGTGAACTGGATGAGACAAACAAACAACCTTTGACTATTGGAAATGTATGATTTGTCTCTTTAAACTGTCTTTATGTTGCAGTCAGTTTTCCTGAGCTGGATAAGACTACAAGACTACAAATCTTACATAAAGCATTGTTAAATAAAAATTCAAGCAAGCTGTAATAGCTGTTATCTTTAATGTGATAGATAAAGTTGCAATACAAGATGGACTATCTTTAATTTTTGCCATGGCAAATCCAACTGCATCATTTACACATTTGTGAAACATCATGCAAATACACAAACCAAATGTTTAAAAGGTGTCTCCAAACAGCAGCTTCCTGTGCCATCCCTTCTCTCAAATCAAATGTGCTCTCCAGTGTGTCCACTTGAACTGCTGACACCAACCAGCTGTATCAGTCTCAACGCTCTCTGCGGCTGTCACCAGGCCTTTTGCCTCATTCTCTCCATCCAAAACAATCTTCAGGTATGACAACAGAACAACAGGGAGAAGAAAAACGAGAGCTGGCATCCATATCAAAGGGCCGAGGGGAGAGGAAGAATAGGGCCAGATGCAAGGCCGTGCTGGTTAGCTTTGAATCAAATGGTCTGTAAATGAAATGGCACTTTCATGAATATGTATGTTCAGGATTACTTATGCAGGACTTGCAGAATAGGATTATTAACAGTGTGCTGAATTGTCTCAAGGTGCGATGTCAGCTAGCTCCAGTAGTGACAACAGATGACAGTGTAAAGAAGAACCGTCTCATGTTTGGTCATCATCTGGTGTAAAAGCTCTTCCAAATCCAGAAACTTTAAAAATACTAACAAGCCGAGTAAAGTATAGATTCATTTGTAAATATTTCCCTTTGTCACGTAGCACAGTATGCAGTTGCTAAGCTTGGAACTTCATTATTTGCATCTTTACCTCTCATGTTGGTGATAAAAGCACCATGGAGGCTGAGTCACATCTTTAAAGTAGCTTTTTAAAAAATGATTTTCATTAATATAATTATTTAGTTCTCATAATTAATGCCAAAGCTAAATAACTTCTCAGTTTCACAACACTTGGTTGTGCTCCTACATCTCACTTGCTACAGAATAAATCAGAGGATGTTTGCAGCTTCTCCACTTTGAGGTGACTTTAGCAAAGCTGGCTGGAAGTCATTTTACAAACATCGAGATCAAATAGTTTTATGGTCGTGGACAACTTAGTAATACTCAAAAACAACCTGAACAAGTTGATAGATAAGTCCCAAAAACATTACATTTATAAATCAGTAACTCTCAATAAACTAGTGAAACCTCAATTAAATCAGTACTTGTTACCACACAAAGCCACCTGTTCTCTCTGTACTTCTACAGTTTAGCAGGCATTTTTTAGATAGAGTTAATAATTTGAAAGGCTTGCCGTGTTTCTGTTAACTGTAAGTGTCCTTCATCCTTTCATGATCTCACAATGACCCATTCATCCACTTTCTGTACCTGCATGCAGAGACTGGGTGCACCCTGGACAGGCCACCAGTTCATTGCAGTCACCCATTATGACTCCATGAAGAACACAAGTCATGTGGAGAAAAAAGTATCAGTTAAAGGACTTGTTGAGCAGGTTTTTTTGTTTATCGCTTCATGGAGAGAACTGGATCAATCAGATGACTCCCTGATGATAAGAAGATGTCTCAATATTATATAAAAAATCTTAACACAAAGTGTATAAACACAATTCAGACTTTTTGAAAGCACAATTTCAATTGGACTAAAATCCACTTCTTTATATGTTGCATTTAAACAATTAGCTGATTTAAAAGAGAAGCAAAACAGAATAATTTAGGTAAATCATCTCTCTGATGTGGCTTAATGAAAACAAACAGCTAGCTGCCAATTTCTAATAGGCCATCTTTCATCTGAATGGACACAAAGACTTGAAACCCACATCTTATTGAGCAGTCCAATTGGAAATTCACAGATTTGGCCAGATTTTGAAGACGAAACAAAAAACCTGCCAAAAAACCCTTCAGATATCTATGCACCCACTGGCATACACCGCCAATTAACATGATCTCAAAAGCGCTAATGGAATCTTGAGCGGCCATAAAAGTAAATAATTAAATTAAAGGAGCCCTCGTATCATTGTTCGCAGTGTTCAGGCCCATTAGAACCTCCAGTATTCTCATGGTAATTTAATGTTTGGGTTTTTTGTGTTCTCATAATGAATTCTGTGTTTTTGCTCCAAACAGTGTTGTTCAGACATTCGTGTAGGTTCTGGCAGAGAAACAAAGACGTACATTAGGAGCATTGTCCCCCCCGTGATTATTAAAGTAAACAGAAATACTGAAGAGGTATCACACACAGCTGCACACACTTGAGTTTGTGTTTGTGGAGTGGGAGAAAGGGCCAAGCAACCCTTAAGACTTTGTCAGAGATGATCCCATTATTTGAAGCTTCTCAAGAGCTGAGCGGTAGGCAGGCTGACGAGGCTTTGAAGATCCATCGCTGGCACACAACTCATCTGCAGTGGAGAACTCTCTAGTGAAAGAGACTTGGCACGAGATTAAATGTTTCAGCGAAGATCGATCGCTGATACGGTCATCTCAGAGTCGTGCTTTCATTTAGCCGCCATTATACTTGCAAACCTTTTCTGGAAAAGGCCAAGACTGTTCTCTGAATGCGATGTGCAGTTTGTGTTGCAAGCCTGTGACTAATATTATTATAACTGATGGGTTTAAGTTTATGCAGCCAGTCATCACATTTTTACACCACAAACCAGACAACCACCTTAAAGAAAACCAAAAGGAAATCCTTTAGACTTGTGAAAATAAATTAAAAAAAAAACTTTGCACATGTTTGGAAAGTTTACATACATAAAACTCTTGAGATGTTTGCTGTTTATTTAAAGAAATATTTTATATTAAGACGTCATGATCCTGAAAATCTGCTCTAACTTTGGAGCTAAAATCAAAAACTTGTTAAGTTAACAAGTTGTACATTTCTCCAAGAAAGCTGCCCATAAAGTAAACTGTTTGCATGGTTACTACACTAATGCAACTATTTACTAGCTACGTGTAAGCAATCAGAGCAGATCATGTCTCTGTTCCTGCTGCAAAGGGTCTATGTTACTGAAATGTCATAAACATTTGATCAGAAACTGGCAGCAGGGAGGGACGTTCAAAACAATTCAGAGCATGGATGACAGGCTGGACAATAAACCGAGTCACATCAGAAAGCAGCTCTGCAAATTAAAGCAAACACACATTCCTCACATAAATCTTGTACTGCTGACCGCTTCCTTCAGACTCTTTGATAGGTACAATGTCAAGCAGCAAATCTGTGTAAACATTCAACTTGTCTGAATCAGTTTGTTAAATATACAAGCAGACAAGCAGCAACAGCTGTCTGGAAAACAATTACTGCTTAAAAACAATATGTGCAGCATACGGATGTAATAAAACCCATGTAAGCAAGATATGATGCAGTTTTAACTTGTCTTTGCTAACTTATATATGTTATGCTGTAATCTAGCAAAACCAGTGCAGATAAAAGATGGTAAGGATCTTCCACCACCGCTTTGATCTTGTGTAAGAAAGTGACTGCTTCTCTGCTGTCAATGAGCCTGTGGTCATACGTCAGCGCCACATCAAATCAAACTTTATTTATAGAGGCAACACAAAGTGCTTTACATGATAAAATCAATTAAAAGAAAAACATAAGAATGAATTACAAAAAGTGGACATACAGACAGGCAGAATTCATGCTTGCATACTCACACATACATATTTAACATGTTTTAAATCCAGTTTCAAGTTGTTTATTTGTCACATGCACATTAAAGATGGCAGTAAAACACAGTACATTGTTCAGAGGCTGTGCACATCAATTTAACACCAGTAAAACTAAACTAAATACACAGTATAATTATATACATAATATTTACAATGTACACTGTAATATGTAAACTTTTAGTGTGACTAAAGTGAACTGATTAAGTAGAATTATTTCTCTAAAGCTATTGAACAAATCTTCCATTTGTCATAATAAACATGTAATGCTTACCTTGCCACAGGTCTGTTAAAGACGCCATGCATTCCCAGGATGGCTGACTGTGGGGGATTAATGATTGGTGTTCCAAACACCCACCGTTGCTGATGGTGAATGTTCCTCCATAACGGCAAGCTCTTTTTTACGAGCCTGAGGAACATAGTCCAAATGATTTCCAGAGTTTTGACATTCGAGTAAAAGAAAAGTCAGTAAATGATGCACTGTAGACTAAAAAAAAAAAGATGAGTATGGTGCAGAATGCTTTTCAGAGTCACAGATTTTCACCTCGTCTCCCAGTGCATTAATAGCTTCATGCTCTCCACATCACGCATGTCTGGTACAACTCCCTGAAAGGTATGAAACATGGGGTCATGAGATGCAGGAAAACATTTGACAAGTAACATTTACATTTATCATCAAGCAATATAGTTTCACTGTCATACCTTTGGAGTTGCCATGGCAACGCTAATGTCTACATACTATTCTTTGGTTGCATCATCAAAAACTGGTTAAAAAAACAAATAAATAAAAACATTACTTTACAGAATAAGGAACCTTAGCTGCAACATCTTGTAAAGAAACCAGTAAACTGCCAGTGTCACGTCAGAGAGCACGCAGGCAGAGGATGCAGTTGCGAAAGTGACAGTTTATTAACAAAATAAAGCATCGCTGAGACAGTGAGAATAATCCTAGGAAGTCCTCATCTGGTCCGAAGGGAGACGAGGATTTGAGGAGCGTGCTGGCTGGAACGCAGTGAGGACTGCAGTCAGAGCAGCAAAACCACACTGACTGAGAGATGGCTTGGCTGTAATATGGGCTGTGACCAGGTGAGACTGATGCACAGGTGTTTGGAATCCTGCTGGTGATTAGTAGGCTGGTGAGGTGGAGCGTTGGAGGAAAGGAGAAGGGGATGTTACAGCCAGGTGTGCCAGTAAATGAATATGTTGCAGAAAATAATGCTGAAGACACATAAAGAAATGAGTTTCATGTCAGCAGCATTGAATAATTCTACAATATCTGTAAAAGCGTCTCCATCCATCCATTTTCCACGCTGCTTCATCTAGTTCAGGGTTGCAGGTAGCTGGAGCCTACCCCGGAGAAAACCCTGAGAAAACATGCAAACTTCACACAGAAAAGCCACGGCCTAAACCGAGGTCCGAAACAACGACCTTACTGTGAGGCTGCGGTACTCACCGCTACGCCACCAGTCAGCCAAAATCATCAGATCAACTATTTCTGTTCAGTTAAACCATCAAAAAAAAAAAAAGGACAGCAAAACTAGAAGTATTTTATGATCTCATGGAAAAGGTCTCGCATAAAAACAAAGACCTGAAGCGTTACAGGTTCCAGCTTGATTATCTGGTAGCATTGTGAGGATCTTTAACTCTTAGGGGTTAAGGAAGTTACATTTTAGTTAGCTTGTGTCGTCTTATCGGCATTGACGGCAGGTTGATCAGTCAGAGCGTGTGCAGCAGCCTCAACAAAAGCCAACATAAAAAAAGCCTCCTTGTGCATTTTCCTAATATCCTGAATGTTGCTGAAGCAAAACGTTGATGTCAACACGTTGATCAGGTGAGCTTGTTAAATGTTGGGTACATAGAGTGGAGAGCAGCGTAACAGTGGAACCGTTATACTGGTCTCACCTCATGTCCACCTCGTTAAAGGTGGTCAGCATGGCACAGGTGTTCTGAGCCTCCTTCAGTCTTTGAGCAATTCTCAACCTCATACAGTTCATCTTCACCTACAAGCACAAAACAAACAGACCGCCTGTGAACCATCTTCAGTAAGTGGCAACATGTCTGACTGACTGCAGGTTCAAGTGTAATTATCTCCTCTAACAGGAGGGAAAAGACATCAGGATGTGCGTTACCCTGTTTTCTCCTCAGACTGGTGCTGGAGCAGCAGGAGTGGGCTTAGCAGCTACGCCAAGAGGGAGGTAAAGGGAGGAAGACACTACTTAGAATATGACCAAATTAAGTTATTAAAAAGTGAGTTTATGAGATATTATGAATCAAAATAAACTGTTAGTGTGCTAAATAAATAAATGCATAAAACTTAATGTATATTTTCACACCAGGTGTAGCTTGGGCAGCAGAGGCTGCAGCCTGAGAAGGTGGTGGAGGTGGAGGGGTTGTAGCTGGGTCCTTCTGCAGTTAGAGGAGCCGCATCTAAAACTATTTTAAAAAAAGAAGTGAACTATTTGTTAAATTTAGTCTCCATCACTACTGCTGTCTTCTGTTGTCAATGTTTCAAACTTATTTGTAAAATTAAACATGCTGATGTGTAAGATGGCAAACCTCCTTTACGTAGTTTGAAAAGGGGTGTTCCTCCATCTTTCCCTCCATTGGGTACCAGCAGTTCCTCCATTACATCAGTGGCTGAAGCAGGGACTTGTTTCACACACTACTTCACCCACAGCTAAAAGAAAAAAAGGGAAAATGAGCAGGAGTTTCATCTGTAACTAAAACAAACAAACAAAAACCCAAATACAACGAATGTGTCATTGGTAACAAAAGCTGGTTGTTATATCAATACTTACCTTTCTCCCACAGAACATCCCCCTCTGTAACGGAGTCTGCAAACGCAGGAGTTTTGCTTGTAAGCACTTCATCCCCTGTAGGAGATGTTAAAGTCTCTGATGTGGTGCACATTTAAAACTCACTGCTAAAAGAAGTTTAGGATAAAAAATGTGCAAACTAAATGTGCTGAGCCTGTTTCTATTATCCGGTAATCTTGTACTGATATTATTTAATCACATCGAGCCCTGATGTGCATTCTGATTAGAAAGAAGCACGTCTGAGAGGTCTGGTAAACAAGCTAGCTGCTGAGAGTGTGGGGGGAGAAACACCATGCAACCAGTTTATTTCCTGAAACCAGTGAAGAGTTTAAATCCAGTTCAAAGGCCCATTTACTCAGACATGGCAGATTTTGTTGGATTATAAGTCTAAAATGATAAAAAGAGATGAAGATTCACTCTGAGTTTAACATGGTTTTGAGTCTTTACCCTGGAAGAGCTAAATAAAGCCACCACATTAAAATAAGGCACAGCTGACACATATAATAATATAAATGTAAATTCTTTAATCCAGTTACACATCACAAAGTAAACATAATAAAATAATACAAAAAACAATTACAGTATGTATAGAGGAACACTTAGATGAACCCCTTAAACATCGTTTGGTGGCCATCAAATTAATTGCATATAACATGAAAATATTTTCATTTTTCCCATTTGCCTTTAAGATCTGGTTAGGTTAGCAAAGATCTGCTTAAGTTAGCAAAGATCTGCTTAGGTTAGCAAAGATCTGCTTAAGTTAGCAAAGATCTGGTTAGGTTAGCAAAGATCTGCTTAAGTTAGCAAAGATCTGCTTAGGTTAGCAAAGATCTGCTTAGGTTAGCAAAGATCTGCTTAGGTTAGCATAGATCTGGTTAGGTTAGCATAGATCTGGTTAGGTTAGCATAGATCTGGTTAGGTTAGCAAAGATCTGCTTAGGTTAGCAAAGATCTGGTTAGGTTAGCATAGATCTGGTTAGGTTAGCATAGATCTGGTTAGGTTAGCAAAGATCTGCTTAGGTTAGCAAAGATCTGGTTAGGTTAG
>JBAMHV010000014.1:24258919-24269613 GCA_037177535.1 Pseudomugil gertrudae
AGCATAGCAGTGATAGGAGAAGCCATGAGAGCGTATAACTGCACCAAGTGAGGAGGTGTAGAGTGAGAAAAGAAGAGCACATATTTCAAACATTTAAATGTAAGATTTAACATTTAGATTTACTTTCCAGCCTATAAATGTATATTTAGGTATTTAGATCTAAGATGTAATGTTTTTTTTTATACATTTTATATAATTATACATTATATGTGACATCTATATATGTGGAAGTTTTCATATTTTCAGAAATAAAAAAAGTGCTAAATATAAGAAAAGTGAGATAAATAAATGAAAATATAAAGTGAACAATCATTTTAACATTGAAATTTTACACTTGTGTTGTCATAGCAATCATCTGAAGGAGCTGAATATGTGACTGAGTGGAGTGGAACAGAAGGTGTACGAAGAGGAAGAAACCATTTAAAAAACTATTTTAAGTTTCTTCTGTCATTTTTCAAGATGTGTTTTTAACAATTGAAACAATGTGTCTATTATTTAAAACCATGTTGGTTTGTATCATGCAGTCTCTCTTAAATGTGCACACTGCAAAAGCCAATGTTTGGGCAGCTTCCAGACTTTAATAATTGCAGCTCACAGCTGGAAACAATGAGTTAGACTAGATGAAGCACTCTGCATGGTCACTGCTGCACTAATTAAAACATGAGCTAAAAGCTGGCTTGATCATTGGACTTGTGTACCTTTGTGCAGGTACAGACCTCTGAGACCTGTTGAAGCAGTATGAAGATCATTATGCACAAACTGACCAATCACTGAGCTGAATGTTTTTCAGTGTCCAATCTGCATTTGGTCTGAAGGGCTTTCACCCAATCAGAAGCCTGAATTTATTTTTACAAAATGCCAAGTATCTCAATAACTATAAAACTTTGAAATACCAAAAGTCATAGCAGCAATCTCCCAAAGGAGCTGAAGGGTTTAAGATCTAAACGAGTGAAGTAACGTGCCAAGTTTGGCGGAGGAATAATAATAAACATGAATAAAGAGAAACAAGATGACAAGTAAGCAGTGGTTCCTGTAAACTGAGTTATCACAAGCTGTATCTTTACCTGCTTGCTCCATGTTTGTTGTGGCATCAGCATCAGCCATGGGATAAACCTCCACAAACTCCTTCTTAAAGATGGACAGCAGGAAGGAGAGGCGGTAGTCCATTCGAACATTCAGGATGAACTGATAGAAGTCAGTAAAAATTACTTCAGAGACAGACAACAAGACAACAGCTAAAGTGCTTTGGTCAAATTTTGGACTACTAGGAATCAAGATCTGGTGCCTCATTTATAAAACTTTAAGTCTCTTTATAGTTTTATTATACTTATGCAGAAAACCCAAATGTTGCTGCGCCAAAATAAAAGTCGGATTTAGAACTTTCCTTATGCATAGGTGACTGAAATTCCCATTACAAATCATCCCCTTGCTGAAAAGTTTGATATGTGAATTTGACTTGCATCCCTACCATACACAGTCAATGCAAAGCAGCTCTTAAATATGTCAGCATACAAATCAGCAGGTTTGTGTGGTGTTTTATGTTGAACCATGGCAACTGAGAGGGCATGTCTCATAACTTTTTCACAGACTGAAGTCGAGGTGCTTGGTGAGGTGGAGACGTATAGACTTCTTGTTCGGGGTCATAGTAGTAATGGTGTAACAAGGCTGCTGAGTAGGTAGTAATGGAAAAGCGCCTAAAGTGTCCTTTAGCAAGACACTGAACCCCTAGTTTTTTCCCCCTGCATCACCGGTGTGTAAATATGTGTGTTTGGGTGAGCGTATGGGTGAATGGCCAAATAGTGTTAAAGTACTTTGAGTGCATTGATGTGTAGGAAAGCACTTTACAAGTACAAGAAGTACAAGTACATTTACCAATAACACAATAATACCAAACATTGCTACAAAAACGTACTCGCACAATTTTCAGGTCCTGTTTTGTATGTGAGCTAGGTTTATAAATGAGGCCCCTGTTTAGGTATATTTATTTTACTGTCGTAAATATGAACTCTGTTTATGTCTATGTTTACTGCAGAATTTGTGATATGCTAAGTGTAGCATCTTGCCTGTAATATCTCCAAAATCTTCAATTTGGTATCCATCACTGTCACATCCATTTTGATGATGCTGTCTTTAGTAACCCTCTGTCCATCAAGCACAAGCCCCGCCCCCAATCCTGCCCCTCTGGCACCTGAACCTCCGAATAAAGACGGTTTCCTGTTGAGGACCATTGTGGACATCATTTGACCCATCCCATGTATCGAGCGCTTCACATTCCTTCCTTTAAATGTAAGTACAAATCAGATATGTCAATAATCCATCTGACACAGTTGACCACAAAATCTGGTTTTAACACTAACATGATTTTTAAAAAAAAAGGTAAGCAGACTATAAAGTACCTGATCCGTCATCGTTGAATACAAGTCCTGCATGTCCAGGATTGGGTCTGCAGTCAATGATACCCAGCAGAGTTCTGGTGAGTCTGAGCAGCTCAAAGAAACTGTAGAAACCAAAGTAGATCAGGTGTCTGGCCAGACTGACCACCTGCAGGAGAGATGGAGACATTTATCCATGTGAAGTAGTGCATACAGTTAATCTAAAACAATTCCACAGCAGCGGGAATATATTTTTTATTTTTCTGACTTAATAGACATGATTTTAGATTGTATTATAAGGTCAGTGACCTCAGGTGGTCAGAATTACTAGACACAAGTGTAAATGTACATTATGTACATTTAAAATAACTTTTAGATCTGGAAAAGGTACGCTGAGTGAAATAATTTTCACTTTCAGACACATGGGATAAAATGTCTGTTCAGTTTGTAAACCCACTGTGATTTCTTAATTGTAAAACACATGTAGCCAGGTCAATATGTGAAATTATTCTTTAAAAATGTATTAAAGAAATCAAATTTGGCAAATATAACAATATTACTACCATTATATTACCACTCGTAATATTAGCAGGTATTATGGGATATCACAAATTCCCAACATACAGAATGACATAATCACAGGCACTGTCTGAACAGGGACACTCATTAAAAGCTCTACCTAATAAGCTACCCATGCTCTAACTAACTCTGGTTCTATGAGCTGCCATCCAGTGTTTTCCTGGTAAAACACACTGGATTCAGGTTAAAGGCTCATTAACAAGCAGATGCAAAACCTTTTTATTTGAATCAGGGTGACCCCTGCTCTAAACAATGTCAGACATTTTTCCCAAACAGATTTCATGCATCCAAAGGGAAATTCTAGAAAAATGGTTTATTACACCTATATATTTTCATGATGTACTTGTACCTCTTTGAAATAAAACAATTACAAAAATATGCCATTCTCATATTTCATAGGTTAATATGCCATTACTTTAACAGTCTTTAACTGTGCTCAATCTGATTTCCAATGAACTAAAATGACCGCAGCTGGAAGAGGGAGGAAGCTGACCTCATATGTAAGCTTATTTTTTTCCTCGTTGTGAAAGGGCACTTCATCATTAAGGACATTGTTGAGATATTCCTCCATAAACACCATTGTGTTGGCAAAACGGTTCTTCTTGTTGTCTCTGCTGTCGTCCATGTTGGAATCATAACTGAGGATGAAACAGGAGAATAAAAACGTGGAACCAACCAGCAATTCAGCTCAGCTCATGTATGAGCTTCAACTCTACTTGAGTACTTTAGTAACATTTTTACAAACATTGTGCATTTATCCTCAAACCACCATCACATGTACTACGCTTTAATAACCTTTTGACGTGTGATGTTGCAACAAACCACTTCTGGTCATTTTTTAAAGTTACTTTAATCTAACCACTTGATTTATTTTTTAATTTTCTTTTATTCACTCTCATTGATGTTTTTATTTGATACATTTGTTATTGTTTTGTTATCTATATATTATTTTTATTATTATTATTATCTATATTTATTTGATTGTAGGTTTTTTATTCCAGTTTTTATGTATTTATTTTGGTTTTATACAATTAGATCAATTAGGGCATTAAGGGTTTAATATGTTTATTAGATGTTGATTAAAAGCAGAGAATCCAGCTGAGGGGATTCCAAAACACAGACTTTTTGCTTTTGGTCAAAACCAGGAAATCAGGCAGAGAGCAATCCAGAATCCAAAGACAAGAACACAATCCAAAGGGGTTTTCCACAAGTCAGGCAGGTGAGTCGGAGCCAGGGAAGGGAGGAGAGAAGAGGATGACATGATGAGCTGTTGATTATATAGCAGAAGAGTTCATGAGTCACATGTGAATGGAATAAGTAGACTGGAGATCGGTGGTGTGGAAACCTGGTTGCAGTAGGTGTGTCCATGTCAGAGCCCAGTGTGGGTGCAACACTGTTAACTGTTCTCTGAGTTCTCTGTTTACATGCACTCTCTGCTTTCCTTTCCTATTTCTTCTCTCCTTTCACTGACAATCCTAATGATTCAATTAAAACCAGTCCTCTTTCTGCTCCTCTCTCTCTGTACTGTATAATTAAAGGCAAACAGCCAAACAATGTTTGATGTCTAACAATACTATATTTTTTATTGATAAAATATTTCACTTCAGTACTGTGTGGTTTATACAATGTTCTAATAAAAGCACATACAGTAAGTAAGTACAATAAGTTTCTCTGAGTGGGACAGACGCTTTCTCCCCTCCCATCCCTGTGATCTGGCTCTGTTGGTCTATGTGTGTATCTCTTTTAAGAGTGTCTCTTTGCACTTCTTCCTGACAAAATCATGTTGTATTTGGTCAGCTGGTTGAACAAGATGAGCAAAGTTTATTTTTACCCGGAGAGAGGAATGGGGGCGTATGTCTGAGGGAGTCAAACCCGACCAGGTACGAGAGAGATCTGTGGATGACATGGAGAGCCCTGGGCCTTATGGTGAGGTCTCTGGAAGATTATCTCATTGGCTTTATGATCCCCGGTTTCCCACTGTTTGGAATTATTGGATTTCAGGTGAGTCACAACTCAAGTGTAACTGTGCTGAACACAGCTTTGATACTTAAAGTTTCTCAGAAATCACTTTAAGGTAGTTACTTTATTCTAAATCCTGTTGTGCACCATATGATACTGATCTACGGCCCCCTGGTGAACAACAAAAACAGAAGAATACACTACAATAATTCTGACCTATCACAGTAATAAATAGTAAACATAGCAAAAAATGTAATTGTTCATTTTTTTCAGATACTGTTAAATGTTAAATAAAGGCTACAGATTTAAAATTGGATTTCTCTGCTCAGCTTTTCTTAGTCTGAACATTTATGGGTTACATTTTTACATCTAATTATATATTATATCCTATTATAATATTATATATATAAACACTATATACATTTAATAACACATATAATGTAATGTATATAATTAACACTGTAAAACATGGTTTTTATATATTGTGTATTTTTTTTACATCTTTTTTTACAGTGTGGACTCTAATATCCCTTATTTTCAGCAGTAGATGAAAAAGTGGGTCAGGGATGTCCTCTCCCTGACCCAGTACATTTCAACCATTTTTAATCTTAAGATCCTTTCTGTTTAACTTTATTTAATTTAACTAACATTTAAACACAACTTGTCAGATTAATTATTGTTAAATTATCGATTTTGTAGCAGCTGATGCTGCTTCATTCATATAAATTCAAATGAAGACTAACTTATCACATTCATTCCCCATCACAGCCAAATCAAATCAGTGAGTAATTAGCAGACTTGTGTAGAGTGTGATGTTAAGTGCTGCACAAGTCTGTTAATTAAGTTTGCTGTGGATCAGGTGTGTTTCAGCAGGGAAAGTCCTAACACTTGCAGGACTGTGGCCCTCGAGGACCGGAATTGCCCACCCCTGACATAGACAGTCACACCGGAAGTCCTCCAAAGACATGCATTTTAAGTTGTTTGGTCATTCTAAATTGTCCCTAGGTGAGAATGGGTGCGTGTGTGTGTGTGTGTGTGTGTGTGGTTGTTTGTCTCTCCCTGTTGGCCCTGTGATGGACATTCCTGTCCTGGTTTAGCCTCCTTAAATATTTGCACATTTTTAATAAATCAAATCATTCTTACTGAAACATGACTATAGTAATAAAATCCACCAACTCTTTGATAGTGATAGAAGTGGGGATCTCAGTCCAGAGGCGAGCAAACTTTACAGGGGTCACCAGCTCTTGAGGATCTCGGTCTACGTGGGCATGGAGCATGAGACGGCAGAAAGATGCTCGCAGGTCAAAGGGCAGTGTCTCATCCATCATGCAGAGGAAGATGAGCTCCACATCTAGTTGCTTTGAAATCTCATCTATAGCCAGGTACTGACGGTCAAGACACATGCGGGCAAAGAGTTTCAGCTGATACCTGTGGACATCCACAGAGACAGTAAAGATCTGTGATCATGTGTTTTCTGGAGATGCCTGCTATGTGTGCATACCTGTAGTAGGTGATGACATTCTCATCATGAGTGTTTCCTTGTCTTGCCTCTTGAGCCAGTTGCCTGATGCTCTTCTCCTGTCGCTCATTAGTCTTGTCTATCCACATTAGCCACACCTTAAGCAGAAGATGACACAAACAGAATAGAAATATAATTTCCTGATCCTGTGGGATGTTTTTACAGAAAAACTGCACAAACAACAGAAAAGGTCTAATGACATTTAGACTGAGTTTTCTATTATGAGCAGGTAGACCCACCTCGTCCTCGTCTCCGTAGTCCTCCATCCCCATATACTCTCCGTGAATGGCAACAGGATGTGCCTCTTTAGGCATGCGGCGCCTGGAAGCAACACAAGCAACAATTTAAATATTACACTAACATCTCATAGGCACCTTTTTTCCATATGAGTGTGCCAAACATACGGCCAGCAGACAGAAAACCATCCCACCAGAGGGTCCAATGTGGACCTTTGTACCCTTTGGCTCCCTGCTTGTTTCAGCACCACAGAGAACGACACTGATGTGTCACCCGAGCAGGTACCTTATCTGTTATTCATATTTATTGAACAAGGAAAATGTTTTATTAGAATCAGAAACATACAGTGGTACAATGTCTCTGGGAGAAATCTATGGACCAGCCTTCCATGCAGAAATGTCTATGCAGGAACACTTGCCTTGACGCTGTACAGGCCTGAAGCTTATTTAAAGCACTTATAATCCAACACCCAGAGTCACATCACCTCTGGTTCTCAACAATCTGTTCTGGTCCACCCATCCACTCCCTGTACCCTTCACTTGGGTGATGCTAAACTCTTTCCCCACCCCTCTCATGACCTACTGTCAGACCTGGGGGAATAGAGCTCTCTCTCAGTCGCCCTTCCCTCACTTTGGAACTCCCTCAAGCTCTCCGCAACTGCACCAATCTCGTTTCATTCAAAGATCACTCAAGACCCCTCCTGTGCTCCACTCCTCTGTGGTCCGAACACTATCTTTTAGCATTGGGTGATCTACAACACACTGCTTAGCAGGCAAACCAGTTTAAGACCTATTTTCACCAGTCAAACCTGAAACCAGGTTTGTACAGTAGCTACCTGCTTTCCATATATGGGGCTTTTCGACTGGTATCTACTCTACACGCCCTAACACGTTAATACCCAGAACCTGAGCTTATCCATTGTCATTTGTCGTGACATCCCGTTACCTCTGCCGACCCTACTTCGGCGAGGTTCTTACCGTGTTTGCCGTTCTGCGTGCCGTGACGTCTTCAGGCTGGCGTCCATTCATGGGCTTGCAGCGAAAGTTGTCACTACACAGCGACTCACGAATGCCTTTTTAAAGACCACTGGGTATGTGTTTTGTTATTTCTGCAAGAATTGAGTTTCGAGATGGCTGCACTGAAGTTTGTTCCTTGGACCAATGAGGAAGTGAAGACGTTCCTGGCTTTGGTGTCCGAGGACCGCATCCAAGCCGAGTTGGATGGCTCAACAAGGAATGAGCACGTTTTTCAGGCTCTATCAGAAGCGATGGCGGCCCATGGTTACACCAGAACCTCCAAGCAGTGCCGCGAAAAAATTTAAAAAATGAAGAGCGACTACAGGGCCATTAAGGACCATAACAACCGGAGCGGTAATGACCGCAAGGAGTGGAGGTGGTATGCCCACATGGACGCAATATATGGCCAGAGGCCAGCAAGCAACTGCCGCGAGAGCAGTATGGACACCGCATTGTCCATTCTACAAACAATTGATGCTGGTAAGTGATAGTTGACTCGAAACAGGTTAAAAATGTTAATTATCTACTTCATGGCAAGCAATACGAAGTAATGATATTCTGAAAGCAATGCCTATGTGTTGTTCGTCTGAGCAGACAATAGGCTAGCTAGCTAGCCACCTATGCTAACAAAACGTGTTCATAGTAGTAGCAAACTTTATGCGTTTAAAAACATAAGCAGCTGCTGTGCTCACAAACACTTTTAATGCTGCTGTTTTACATTGAATTAATTTTTTTGTCGTCGGCGACAGGATTTGACATGCGCACTTCCAATGACCATAACTTCTTAACCGTATAACATATCTTAAAACTTCAAAAACTGCCAGAAAGCGGAGAAATAGATCTCTGCGTCCATATCGGTGTCATTACGGTAGACCCCGGAACCTCTGCACTACGACTGTCCAATTACAGACAAGATTACGAAGCACGTCACACGTTTGTAACGTGAGCTTCTCTCTACCGTAACTCCTGAACAGTTTGCGCTAGTGAAAAGATTCAAATGGTTTCGGAAAGTAGAGAAACAGAGCTTTCTAACAATGTATGGCATGATACATTGCACATTACGGTAAAGATACGCTAAGCGAGGGAAACCAGATTTTGCCGCTTGAAGTTGAGAGAGTGAAGGAGAGAGGAATACCACCAGAGGACACTGTTGAGAGCGAGTTTTGTATTATAGTATTTTCTGTATTTAGCTTTAGATTTCACTAAATAAATATGGAAAGAACATCGAAGAGAGTCCCCAGACGTCCCAGGAGATTTATAGATGATGGCAATGATCAAGATACAGAGATTTTCGAACTGGGGTAAGAAGAAAATTTTTTATACTACATTCTAACTTTTTTCCTTTTTATCAATGTACAGTGTTTACTTTGCTAAGTTCTTTGTCAGGATTTTTCTTGCACAGAGGATATTTAGGCTTATCAGAATAATGTTTTGCTTTATTGCAATATTAGTTTTTTTTTTTTATAATTTGTTAGGCTATATTTTTTACATTTCATTCTAATGCCGTTTTATATATTTTTTTCTTTTATGTCTTATTGATTTTTGTACTTCATTTAGTTGATCTATGAATTTCTCTGTTATTTCTGTTATTTTAGACCATCCACGGCACAAATCGGAACATCTGCCGATGATGCTCGACAGGGACGCAGTTTGTTACGCAGGCGTTTGGATAGAGGAGATGCTGTCCGCAGCCGGTCACCATGTCGTCCTCCTGCAACATGGAAAACTGAGGCTGACCTGGACACCCCTCCACCCCCTCGAAGGTTTCTGCCCAAAAGAACTCCTGGAATTCAACCACCCCTCAACCATCATTCAACTCCAGGAGAACTTTTTTCACATTTTTTTGATAGGGAGGTTTTAAAAATATTGTGTAATAACACAAATAAAAATGCAGCCAGAAATCTCCAGAGGGGCAAAAAATTTGCCTGGAGAAATCTTACAGAGGATGAGCTGAAAAAGTACCTGGGCTTGTTGCTCTACATGGCAGTGTTAGACCTACCAAAACAATCTGACTTTTGGAGAAAAAATTCCATTTTCCATGTGGCTTTTCCTTCCACCGTCATGTCCAGAGCCAGGTTCATGTCGATTGCTTCCAATCTCCATATGAGTGATCCAGCAGAGGATGCATTCAATGACCAGAAGAAGGGTACAGGGGAGTATGACCGTCTCCATCGGGTCAGACCTCTTCTGGACATTGTGAGGAACCGCTGCATGTCAGCCTACCATCCAAAGCAGAACATTTCAGTGGATGAGAGGATGGTTGCCACTAAAGCCAGAATTGGCATCAAACAGTACATGAAGGCCAAGCCGACCAAATGGGGGTTGAAGTTTTTTGTGCTGGCAGATGTGAATGGGTACACTGTTGACTTTCAATTATACACAGGGAAGTCAGCAAAAGCATCAGGAAACGAGCTCTCTTATGATGTGGTGGTGTCACTCGTAAGGAAGGACTTCTTGGGGTCTGGATACACCGTTTTTTGTGACAACTTTTACACAAGCCCAGTCCTCTTCCGTCAGCTGGGCCAGCAAGGATTTGGGGCTTGTGGAACTTACCGGCAAGGAAGAGTTGGTGTGCCAGCTATTACAGAAAATGCCCTAACTAAGCGGTCACCAAGAGGCTCCATTCGCTGGATCAGGGATGGGGACCTTTTATATGTGAAGTGGATGGACACCAGGGAGGTCTCCATGTGTACCAATGTACATTCAGTGTACAATGGGGACACAGTGCTCCGCTGGCAGAGGGCAGAGGATGGACAACATCAGCAGGTCCCCATTCCCAGACCTACAGCTGTAGGAGAGTACAATAAGTACATGGGAGGGGTGGACACATCAGACCAGATGCTGGGAACCAACTCCACCCACAGAAGAACCAAAAGGTGGTACATAACAGTGTTTCAGCATTTTCTGGACATTGCTGTTACTAACAGCTTTATTTTGCACAAGGAGGTATGTGCTAGCCATCCAAAGAAGCCCATGACACGGCAGCAATTCCAGGAGGAGCTTGCTGCATTT
>JBAMHV010000014.1:24313913-24326811 GCA_037177535.1 Pseudomugil gertrudae
ATATATGACACTATATATGACACTATGTAGGGCACTATATAGGACACTATATAAGGCACTATATAGGACACTATATAGGGCACTATATAGGACACTATATAGGGCACTATATAGGGCACTATATATGACACTATATATGACACTATGTAGGGCACTATATAGGACACTATATAAGGCACTATATAGGACACTATATATGACACTATGTAGGGCACTATATAGGACACTATATAAGGCACTATATAGGACACTATATAGGACACTATATAGGGCACTATATATGACACTATGTAGGACACTATGTAGGGCACTATATATGACACTATGTAGGACACTATGTAGGGCACTACATAGGGCACCATGTAGAACACGTAGGACCATGTAGGATAAGACATAGGGTGCACATTCGAACACAGCCTTTGTCTCCCTCTGCTGGGCAAAATCAGTTAAGTCTACTTCCTGATCTGTGAGTGACATTTATTTCATGTGACCTTCTCACCAATAAGGAAGGCACATGAGACCATTCTATCTAATCTTCGTCTGCTTATGTTTGATGTGAGTCAGCTTACTGGCGGGTGAATCGAAGCACGTGACCCTTGAACCATTAAGGCTGGTTCACCCACAAGCCTGGCAAGTGTAAGTTTCTGTGTTTTCATTGATTCTTTCTTGCTGCCGTTTATTCAAAGGTCGAACCACCCAACACTCTTCTTTTTGGTCTTAATAACAAGACTATGAACCCACTGCAGCTTTTACAAAACTCAGCTGCTCGTCTGCTGACAAAGACCAGAAGGAGAGCGCATTAATGCTTTGGTTGGAGTTGATTTTATAATACCTTTTAATAGTTTTTAAAACTCAAAACAATCTTAGTCCACTGTATTTATCAGACTTGCTTTTAGTTCATGAACCCCCCAGAACTCCTAGGTCATCGGGGGCTGGTCTCTATTCCTAGAGTGAGGCCCAGAACATATGGAGCAACGTCTTCTAGCCATTATGGTCCTCACCTATGGATCAGCCTGCCGGATGGCCACAGTGTTGATATTTCTAAGACTTTCCTTTTGACTAAAGACAGACTAAAGGTGTAAAAGTTTTTTTAAACCAAAATTTCAGTCTTATCCTATACATTATTTAATTGTATTCTAGTGTTTTTACCTACAAAATGTATGTTATATTGTATTCTGTTTGACTTTATCTTATTTATTTGTATCCTATGTTGTTCATATTATAATTGTCCAATTGATTAGTTTTCCTGATGTGAATGGTGGGAGGGGGGGGGGGGGGAATGTGGGGCAGACGGCGCTCTGAAACACTCATGTTTATGTGAGGGGTGGGTGTTTTGTTGCATATGTGCAGGTATGCTTATGTCTAAATGTATTCTTATAACTATGTTTACGTATATCTTTTACATTTTTATTGTAAAGTACTTATGCATTATAAAGTGCTCTATAAATAAAGTTTCATTTGATTTAAATGTTGATAAAATATTTCCATTTAAGTCTAAGCAGTATATAAGAGAGGCAATGCTTTTTTATATACTAATTTTGTTTGGACTCCTATTAATGGCTATCAATATTTTTCCTTAAAGTGGAAGCATGAGAAGGAAAGTTGTGTGAAAATGTGTGGAAAAAACGCTCTTAACAAACAAATTGCACTCATTGACTCGTAGTTTTTAAACGAGTAGATGATTATGAGCCATTCATTCTGACACAAACACTGTTCACTCTTCCCAAATACATTTTCATCTTATTTTATAGTTGTATATTTGAAAATAATCCATAAATAACATTTGCAAATTAATTTGTGATTTATCTACTTCAAATTACATCTTTTTTACACCTACTTTTGATCATTTGACAGAACAAACTAAAGCATTTTATACTGATGAAGAAACTAAACTAAACATTTTGAGTTGTGCCCAACATTAATCTGCTGGGAGCAACTCGTTACAGTCTAAATATATAATATACATTTTAAAATGGTTATTAATTGATAAATAGAGCAAATAATGTAGTCTGGTATGATTTTAGCTGCTTTTTTAACCTAATAACATAAATCACAGAAGCTGATTCTGTCAGGTGAAATAAAAGATACACAGAGAAAGAAATAAAGATGGTTCTTCATAGTATTTATTAGTATCATACACAAGCATCGTTCTGTTAAAATACAACTGAATCAAACATTAAGTACAAACAGGTTGAAACTGACATGCCACCTCAGCGTCGTCATCCATCACGTCCACCAGAACGTCAGGATCAGCAGCACGAGCAGAAAAATCCAGTCAGGTTACTCCTCACATGAGAATCCTGCCGCTTGGGTTTGAATATTTAAACCTTTTTTAACCAAATGCTGAAACGTCAAAGGAAAAAAGCACAAATGACCTCTGATGAAGGTGTTTCGATGAGCACAGCCTCCACCAGGAGCTGAGGTTTGAACCAGAAACCAGTCTGAGGACTGCAGTGTTACTGCAGTGTTAATAATGAACTAAAAACGCAGCTGCCTACGTGTCTAAATAAACTCAAACTGAATTTTCTCATTTCTTGCAGAAATCTGCAGAGTTGCTCAGACAGCAGCCATGAAAGAAAACTGCTGGTAGAAATGGGTTCAAATTATTATCATGATTTATTGTTTAGTCCTAGAAGTGGCTCTTTGTCTGACATAAAACACACTGCTGACACCCTCACTTCTTTATTGCAGTGTTAAACACACCTCGCATTACTTTTCTGTGGGTTATTTTATTCACGTAGAACTGCAAGTTTTACACCATTCCACATAGAGCTGAACTTTATCAGGTCTGACCCTCCCTCCCTTTCAAACAGAAAGGACCCAAGCAGACCTACAGGAAGAGTTCAAGCTTCACACGTTCAAGACACAAAACACCACCATCTGATTCAGTAAGCAGCTGGTGAGTCTTAAAATGTCCCATCAGTGGATCTTAAGCCAATCACAGCAGCTCTGAGCAGATTCCAAAAAGTATCCACAGAGCTAACTTCCTCTTTTCTTACAGGAAGCATACACTTTAAATCCATGTGGTGTGTGTTGTGCTTGTTTCATTAAAAATACACACGGCTCACAGCACAGGAAGCATCTTCTCACTGTCAGCTCAAACAGGGTTTAAAATCAGCTATGAGGAAGCTATGGGCCAGTTATTGACTGACTGCTATGATATTTAGACAGACCAGAGAAGAGATTATTGTTGAAAACACTGTAAATGTTCTGCAGCTGACGTGAATTACCTGTCCAAAAAACACCTGGATTTTCCTAAGCAAACCGGTAGGAGCCTCCCATTAGATGGACAATGACGTTTCACCTGCAGCTAATTATTTAGCACTGACAGCTTCTCATTGTATCTTTACTGAAGTTTACCGAAGTCAAGCAAAGAAAACCTCAAAGATGATGCTCAAACTATTACTACAATTTGCTCTCCAACTTGCTGGTGGGGTTCAGTGGGTCCAGAATAACCCTGTTGCAGAGTAATGGGCACATAGCGAAACAATAGAAGATTAAGTGATACGAACTTTATGCCTAGGGTCTACTGTGTGAGGTCAGTTATGATCTGGAGTTGCTGCAGTTAATCAGGTTTAGATTCAGTAACATTATGTGTCCAAGTTTCAGGAAACAGGAAACACATTAAGATTGGCCACCCCAGATGACTTCGGATTGTATTACGAGTCATTTCAGGGGTCAGTACTACAAAAACGTAATGGGAAAAACAGATTTTCTATTTACTTCAAGTTTCCGGGTTTAAAGCTGTAAAAGCACATGTAAATTATAAACAAAGGCCTAAAATATCATTTTAATGAGATGCTAATAATGTAATTGACCATTTTTAAACAGGTAAATTCTTTGCACTAAAATGAAAATAAAAAGATAATACAGCATAAAAGATGCTGTAAGTGGCTTCTGACCTAAGTTTGACACACTTTCACTTGTTCTGAGCAAACAGAGAGGCTCCATTTTTCCTGTATGAACCACATCAGTAACATTTACTAAAAAATGACAATGATCTTTATGGAAAAACATCCATCCAGTCATCATCATTAAAAAAAAAAAAAAACTTTTTTGTGCCACTTATTACAATTTAGGTTGCAGGTAGCTGGAGCCTATTCTAGCAGTCATTGGACAAAAGACTGGGGACACCCTGGACAGGTCTCCAGTTATGGAAGTACATGAGTGAGAAAATAAAATCATTATTCACTCATAACTTTATGTCTTACAACGCAGAAATACTGAAAGGTGAAGCTGGAAGTTCTGTGACATGTTGATTTCTTTCATTTACCTTTAGAATGAGATGATGATTAAAATGTTACAATCATTCTGAACTTAAACCTTCATTGTTATGTTATGCAGTATGTGATAATGATCCATTTATTTGCATAAAAGGATTGATGGACACTCCCGGAAATTCATGCTCTGCGTGCAATAATACGATTAGAGCAAATAAAGCGAGTGTTGAGACGAATATAGAGACTTCCTAAAAGCTGGCCAACGTTAGAACGGTAACAGACAGAATGCTAAATTAATGTCCACGCATGAAAGTCTGCTTGTAAAAACAGAAAAGTGTGCACCTTATGGGTCACAGGCCGGTCTGATGGAGTTAGCATTTCAATAACCAAATCAGACGTGAGCATCAGAAAACTTACTCATTTGCATTTTTGGCTGATAAATATTTGTTTTGTTATCTCTATATTATTATTTTGTCATGACTACAAGAGAATACATGTATAAAAGTTTGCCAAATAATTTATTTTAAATTAAAAGATAAAGTTTGCTGATGTTGATCACACGACACTGCTGGTCCAATCAGCAACCATCTCAAAGCAGGAAACACCAACAACAAAAGTAGACTCAATAAAAAAAAAACTAAAATAATAATAATATAACAATAAGAATAAAAAGATTATTACAGAGATATGAAGAGAAACAGTATCACTTCCTCAGATCTGGTTATGTCACAAGAAGATTATTAACATTATTCTCATTATTAATATCTTACAAAACCAAAACAACAGTGCAATAAAAAGAAGGTTTTGTTCGTTTTTATCCATCATGGGGCTTGGCAACAAAAAAGGATAAAACATTGAGAGTTAAGAGAGGAGGACAAGGAGGGTCTCAGGGTGATGTGCACAAATGGAGGGGTTGATGATGTGGAGGTAGAGATGGAGAAAAACTGAGCAGGATGGGAGCAGCTGATGTTTCTGAATGAGACGACAACTGCTCCCAGTTTTCCCAGTTTCCCACATGATGCTTCTGGAAAACACAAAGCCTGCTGTGAGGATCTGAGCTGATGTTCTGATACCTTGTATCCTTCTGAACACTAAGGATTCGCTTCTGGTGGCAGTTGTTGGTTTATTTGGGTGAGTTAGACAGAATTTACATCTGTCCAGTAAAACAGCGACAGGGCTATAGTGTGTGTGTGCGTGTGTGTGTCTCAGGCGGTGTAAATGCCACGACTACGTCATTTCACAACTAATCATTACCAGCGATTAATCCTAAATATGTGTAATATCATGGTGTGTACTGCTGCTGTTGCCTTTGTGTCTTCAGCTGAGGAAGACTTCTTCCTGACTAACCAATTAAATCAGCTTGGAAGAAATGAGCAAGGTGTTGTGCATGTTTCACCACTTGCAGGATAACTGGCTCTAAGAATGCTAATATTTAACGAACATTAGAGTTTGATCTCATGTGTAATTTTATCATTGTATATTAAACTTTTCATTATCTGGAATGAATGTGTTTCACTGCTCGAACATACTGACACAGCGTGAAATCAATTCTAGTTTTTATCTGTGTGGGATATTATTAGTTTTATTATTATCATCCAGTATTATTTAGATGTCAAGAAGCAGCTTTTCTGCTAAAGGACAGCTGGATGAAAATAAATCTTTTTATAATGTAGAGAGTCCAGGTAGAGTCCCGTAGGCTTTTATCCGTTTCCTCTAAGAGCAATGCTGGTTATACGTAGGACTTCTTTATGCTTTTCATATGTTTTACTTACGTTACTGTTTCAATATTATTTTATGTTCCTGTCAAAACATAGAAATAAATTAACAAGACCTGAGTTTTTGTTATTTTACACTTTTAGTGTTGAGAAATCAATAAATGCATAATATTGTATAATCATGACATTCCTCCCATAGAAAACAGCCCATCAGGTGTGATTTAACCTAAATTCACCTGAAGCTTCCTCATTTTCTCTTTCTGCAAATGTTTGAGGTGAGAAAAAGAAAATTATAAGGCCTTGATTAAATTACTGATGTTTACACTGTATCAGAACATCCCAGATGAGGACGGGTGGGGGTAGGGTGGGGGGCTTGGCCTGTTAGGTGGAGGCGGCATGGTTTCTCAGGAACTCCTCTTAGTCTTGGAGTGTTGGATCAACCATTGAAGAGTGATGTCTGCAGAAGAAGAAAAGAAACAAACGGTGAAACCAGTTTTTCCATCGGGTCTGGTTCCAGATCTGAGCTGGTTTTTAAAACCATCAGAGACCATGTTGATGAAGTCAGCCATGAACACGTCTTATTTCTACACTACAAGTGCTTTCTGCTCACTAAAATCTAAATCTCCAAAAGCCTTCAGAACAAACCTGCTTTTAGATCCAAGTTCCAGTTTCACCAGTGACTCATCTGCATTTTCTACACGTTTTCTTACTATGGGAACCAAATCAGCTAAGACACTGAGGTGGCAGCTGACTGCAAATCAGACTAAATAATGATAAAGCCTCTGGTTTTCACATGAAACAACTTTGTTGTGCAACACTGAGACATGTGTGATGTCCTCGCTCCTGAGACGAAGCAAGTGAAGCTAACTAGAGCCACCTTTAGAAATAAAGGACCAGATGAATCTGGGGTATTACACCTTCAAAACAACATCATTGGAACAAAGTTCTGAAAAACTGTGTAGATGGGGCTTTGAAAGCAGCAGCTGTTTCCCCCTTAGAGGCATAGGCCCCTATGACATCACAAGATCTTCACTTCCTGCTCTTAACCAAACCGGATGCTTTTCCTCCTCCCTCCTGCTTCCCTGCACTCAGTCTCATTCTATTCAAAGAACCAAATGGGTCCCGATAGGACGTATATGGGTAGGTACGGGATCCCGCATGTCCCGATGGGACGGACATGGGTAGGTACGGGATGGCCACATGGGGGCAATGGAAAGTTGTGTCTGTCAACACTGTCCATTGAGGACATGGAAGATTGATACGTCATTAGATTTATGCTCATGTGATTCCTGCTGTTGGCGTTAGTGGGTTTCTGGCATGGTCCGGGATGAGAACACTATCACTCTGGGTCTGACCGAGCAGAATGCTATGAAACTAAGAAAGGGAGCGGTGGATACCTGCTGCGGCTCAGTCAGCCTGATGCTGTATGTCATGTTTGTTTTTGTGTAATCTTGGACGCTGGCTCAATGATAAGAAATGATCTCATTATCTCTCATGTTACATGTGCAGGGAAATAACACAGCGTTTGTCTAATACAGCAACAGCCTGTGTGAATGACAGATCTATCAATGAAGGATTGAATCTTCTGATTCAGATCCAATATATTCTCTATTTGGTAAAAAAAAATGTTGTTTAATATAGAAATAAAGCAACATAAGCAAATGCTACTTCTGAACACAAAATTTAGGCCCGTAGACAGAGTTTGATTTACCAATGTTGTCTTTCTCCTTGCAGGAGATGGAGTAGCAGCAGATCTCTCTGTCCTGGATGGCTGACAGATTCCTGAAAACAAAAAACAGACAAGAGTCATAAGTGAAATAAACCCAGAGCTTAAAGCAAAAAGATATTCTGAATCCTAACTGTGTTTACAGACAACAGATTTAGTAATGCTATTCAAAACAGTAATATCCAGAAAGGACAAAGATCTGCATGGGTTGTTTCACCTCTTCTCTCCCATTAATACATATAAATAACACTATCCTACCACTGCAGCTGCATTTGGGAGACTTACCTTTAAAACAACTCTATAGTTTTACTAAATTCTACTAAATTATTTAATTTGTTCATAGATATGAACAACTTATCCAGGCTTCATTATCTCCCCCTCCAATATGCAAACATAACGTATTGTTTGGGTTTACACACTATTCATCGTGTGCAGGCTAGCATGGCTCAAAATTGCATGTGTCTGTGTAAAGACAAATAAGTGTGTGCAAAACAGACATGCTATTTATTATACCCTAACAAAAATACTACATATACTGTACATATACAATACATAAATGCCATTGTCTGGAAAGCCAGTTCACACAGCTAACAGTACACTGCTATACAAAATAAAATCTAAACCAGGGGTGCCCAAACATTTTGCCTCAGAGGGCCAAACTGAAAATGAGCCAGTGAGCCAGGGGCCAAACATCGCAGCTCTTGTCTGTACGTTACTGCCTGTGGATGTGTTTAGTCTGAGAGGCTGAGTGAGCAAAGGCTCATGGGGGATCTTTCCAAGTTAATAAAACTATATAAAAGTGAGGAAAATATTGACTTTAATATAAAATAAGCTACACAAATGTGAAATACACCATGGATTAAACTTTTAAATATTAAAGTTGATAAACTTTAAACAGCTTGAGTGAGCTGTTTATACCCATACAACCCTAGATAAATTACTAGAGACTGTATGGACATAAGTAAGAGATCTGTCATGAAGCTCTGAAATGTATTTTTATTAAGATCTGTAGGTTTCTAAATATAAACATTTACTGTTGGTAGTGATGGGAATTCTGGCTCTTTTTAGAGACTTTTGGCTTAGTTCCCTAGAAAGAGTCGACTCTTTCGGCTCCCAAATGGCTCCTCAGATTTTCTTTTGATGCTTTAATACATTTATCCCCAAATAAAGTGTTCAATGAATTACAAATACAAAAACAAAATACTATAATATTTATACTGCTTTGTTAATTTAAATGCCCACATATACTGCCAGATCATAAACTATAATGTAAACTCAGAATAACGTAAAATAATTTTTTGTATTAAACTATTTAGCTACAGTAAAGCAGCACAAAAATAAAACCACATAAAAACTTAAGCAAAATGTGTAAAAACATAAAAGTTAAGGTTGATGGTCTTTTAAGAAAGATTGGCATTAAAAAACAGCTTTTAGGGTGGGATTTATCTCTCTTTTCTGTTTTATATACACCTGTGCAGGTTGTTTGTGAAACTTGCCTGATATGAAACTTTCATTTAGCAATAGCTTCGCTCTGCCCTCCAACTATCACGTATATTAAAACGTGTCCACGTTCTGCATGTTTAAGGGTCTCTGACTAGCAGCAATGCTCTCTGAGGCACCCGTCTCTCAGCTCTCCCCGTGCTGCTGCTGCTCACTGCCGGTACCTCCCCTTCCTGCTCGGTGCCCTTCCCCTTCCTGCTCGGTGCCACTCCCCTTCCTGCTCGGTGCCACTCCCCTTCCTGCTCGGTGCCACTCCCCTTCCTGCTCGGTGCCCCTCCCCTTCCTGCTCGGTGCCACTCTCCTTCCTGCTCGGTGCCACTCTCCTTCCTGCTCGGTGCCACTCCCCTTCCTGCTCGGTGCCACTCTCCTTCCTGCTCGGTGCCACTCCCCTTCCTGCTCGGTGCCACTCCCCTTCCTGCTCGGTGCAACTCTCTTTCCTGCTCGGTGCCACTCTCCTTCCTGCTCGGTGCCACTCTCCTTCCTGCTCGGTGCCACTCTCCTTCCTGCTCGGTGCAACTCTCCTTCCTGCTCGGTGCCACTCTCCTTCCTGCTCGGTGCAACTCTCCTTCCTCCTTCGCGCATGAGAAAGAACTCAGCCCAAATTTGGCCCGCGGGCTCCACTTAGGGCACCCCTGATCTAAAGTATCCTATAAAATGACAAAATGACTTTATCACAGTACAAAGTGTTCATAAATTAGGCCGTACATGAACTAGGCTACAATCAGTGTAAATACTGCTCAGAAAGGTGGATATAAAAGGTTCACTGATGGCGTATCTGTGTCTGATGGAGGACATGGTGCAGGAGAACACAGTGTTACATCAAGTCATGAGCCGCTTCAGACAGACAGCGCAGTGCTCCCAGATCTCTGTGATACTTTGGACGTGGCCTTACACCAAGAGGAACCAGGTCAGGACAGGAGCAACCAGGCCAAGCAAGACCATGCCAAGCTTTGCCCGCATCAACTAGGCCATGCCAGGAGGAACCAGGCCATACCAGGCCAAACCAGGTCCTGCCAAGAGGAACCAGGCCATGCCAGGAGGAACCAGGCCAAACCAGGTAATACCAGGATGAACCAGATCGTGTTTGAGGTTATTAAATGAAACCACAGATTTCATCAAACACCAGATTGTCAGTGATGGCAAAGACAACAATCTGTTTTTAATTTCTTCCCAGTAAACCCAGTGCTTCGGAGGAGACAAATAGAGATTGTGAGGAGACAGTCGTGGTGAGAAAAAAAAGCCAGAAAAATTTGTTTTTCATGATGAGTGGCAGTGCAAGTTCACCTGCCTGAAGTACTTTAAAGACACGAATTAAATTAACCAAATTCTGCTGAACACTTGCTGATTAAACTGGCACCACACAACACCACCCTGATTACACAACGTGTCAGTCTGAAACATAACATATGCACTGACCTCCACTACCACATTTGCAAAACAAGAGGCTGCTAACCCTTGCGTCGAGGAGAGGGTTAAGCCTTTTTCATAGCAGCTGTTTCGATGAGGTTGTGTAAACTGCAGCACAGTAAAATGTAAATAGTAAACATAGTAGTTTGTGCATTTATTGTTCAAGTATTTATCATTAATACAGTGAAATTGAGAGGAAAATTAGATATTTGCTTTGCAGAACCCTGAGCTCATTCAATTCTGGTACAGACATTTGCAGGATGGTAGAGCTTGAGGACCTTGGTTTATCTGCACTTACATCCTCTCTATGAGCTCCTTCTCATCCAGAGCTCCTGGAAGGTCCCGCTTATTCCCCAAAACAAGAACCTGCAGACACACAATCCAAGATCATAGATTAACAGATTGGGGAAAATATTTCTCCTCCTGCACTTATAGAGAATAGCTTACCCCCCAAACACATATACGTAAACAAGGTAAACAAAAATACTAAATCAGTTAGCAGTTTGGTTTGACAATCAACAGTTTTCATGATAAAACTAGCCTTATAAAATACAACTGGAAATCACACAGATCATGAAAATGCAGCAGAAAACAGGTCATCCAAGCAAGTAGAAAACCATGAAAGAATGTGCAGCAGATTCCAGCAGAACAAAGACATTGGAGCTTTCATTCTAATATTACTGGTACAGTTAATTATAAAGAGTATTCAGGCTGTAACTAATCAAATGCTCCTAATTCTTCTGGTCTGTGGGTCAAAGCTTTTACAGATCCAATGTGAAATTAGTAGTCTGTGATTGAATTGTTTGCCCAGATTCTGCATCGAGCATATCAGTATATCCAAGATGGACACATCCAGCCTGGATAAACTGATCAGGTCAGCTCTGTGGTTGGACACGTTGGTGACGGTGGCAGAGGAGGACACTGGACAAACTGTCCAGTGTAGGATGTGCACTGGTTTTCAGGGTTTTCACAACATGAACATGATCTTGGGGCACTGCCACAGCAAAAAAAAAGTCTTCATGCTTTTAGAACTAGGCCTACGCAGGTGTCCCCGACTGCCAGAGGTATATCCCTGAAAGCCCCAAATCTTCGATGCCACCCCAATATACATTTCGGAGCATCAGGCCATACCAAATAAATTAGTTGTTCGTTGGACTTTTGTCTTCAACAATGGAAGTGAGCTCATTTTTAAAGTTTATCTATAAAAATAAGTTCTTTAGATTTTTCAAATGAAAATATTGGCAGAGTGAATTGTTTTCTTTCTTCAACCAATTTAACATGCCTATCTGTTGCAAAGCTCTAATGTGAAATTTTATATAAAAGGTCCCCCTAGTGAGAAATTATGTGTGTGTGCTAACCTCACTACAGGAAGTGCTATTGCCAGTTACTACATTTGCATTTGGTTTGGCATAAAGTGGACAAATAGTTGCCAGTTATAGCAAAGAATGTGAAATTTCCAATTAAAAGCTCCCCCTAGTGGGAATTTTTGGAACCTCTGGGGATAGTACACACAACAATAGGCAGCATAATCACTAGTCGCTTCATTTGCATTTGGTTTCACTTAGATGGAACCAAAGGTTAACCCGTTGTGTCTAAAAAGTATTAAAAGAAGAAAAAAACGTCAAATGTTAGAACAAAGCTCCCCCTGGTGGCAAATTTATGCAGAAAACTCAAAGTATGTCATGTAGCAAGTCCTCATATGTGCTTTCATATGAATGTAACCTGTAAAATTCTTTGAGTTATGACAACAAATTTTTTTTCTATAGCAGAAGTAAGCATAAAAAACTGCTGAATATCTAATCTGTTCGGCCTCTCATAATGACCAATACTCCTACGCACTGTGAAGGAAATTAATCCACCTGTCAATTAATCGCGTTCACACGGCCAGTCTGCGGCTGCAGACGGGGTGCCGCTAAAACCATCATATTCCGGGTTTTGGGGTTAAAATTTGTTTTCAGACATAAATGTACAAATGTATATGATATTGTATGAATGGATCCTCATAATAGACATAAAGTCTATAATTATATACAAGTCTATAACTTTATGGATCTTAACTGTGTAAGAGTGATACTGTACTCAGTAAATGGAACACTGCTAATAACAATATCTTTTTTATCTGGGTCTACTGCAGCTCGCTTGGATGTCGAAAGAGGTGACAGGGAGTTTCTGAGTTAGAGCTTAAAATTAAATCACTGGAGGAAGCTTGTCGTGTCTCCCCTGAAGAACACACGCAGAATGAAATAAGAAAAGCTAAACTAGAACTTAATGAAATAATAGATAAAAAAACACAATTTATGGTACAAAGACTTCGCCTGGAGAAGTTTGAT
>JBAMHV010000014.1:24373495-24384238 GCA_037177535.1 Pseudomugil gertrudae
AAAAAGAAAAATCATGAGAAAATGAGCTGAGGTTTTCATCATGACTAGTGCAGCCTTTACTAGTTATTGAGAAGGAGAAAAATAGCTAAACAAGTTAAAAGTTCTAGAAGACTTCCATGTTTTAATCTGCTTTGCTATGGAGCTTGTCTGAGTAGCAGATAGGTGCAGAAATCAGGAACTGCTTATAGCCCAATTCAGAAATGACCCCGATCTTGAATTAGGTAAAAGGATCTATGACAGAAATCCACTCTGAGCATTATACTGCTGAAACCCGGCCCCGCTGGTCATACTGTAGTCCATAAGCTCTGAAAATGGACTGAAATCATAACAAAATAAAGACAGAAGGTCCATGTGTCTGTTAATGTATACTTAGCTTGAAGTATCATTGAGGCTTAATATTGTTATCAGAAGGGCTGAGCCTACTGTACACAGTGTGTATTTGTGTTTACCTGTTAACAGGTCTGTCAGTCTCAAGCAGGGGCATAATTGACTTTCCGTCCATATCCGGAGGCGTGTCGAGGCCGGCGATGTCCAGGATGGTTGGAGCCAGGTCAATGTTCAGGACCATGTGAGGGTTTCTAACTCACACACACAAACTGAATGATTAGTTTAATTACAGGCCAAGTCTAAAAAAAAAAGACAATGAAGAGAAATATCCAGCCATTCATTTTTTGCTGCTTATCCAGAGTCGGGTAGCGAGGGCAGCAGCTTAAGGAGAAAAGCCCAGACTCCCCCCCCTTAGATCAATAATGTCTTTTTCATTCATTCATTCCTGACACTGGACAGACCCAAACAGCCACTGACCTCACACCCACCTCCCTCTGACTCATTTCTGTTCTAGAAACCTTCTCATAATTCATCCATTTTCTACCGCTTATTTCCTGCACGGTGACGCGAGGGGGGCTGGAGCCAATCCCAGCTCACATCAGGCGAGAGGCGGAGTACACCCTGGACAGGTCGCCAGTCCATCGCTGGGCCACTTTCTCATCATTTCCTTTTTAAATCTGTTTTTTAAACTGGACCAGGGTGGTACAGGATTTTAATTCATCTGATAAACCGTTCCATAGAGCTACTCCACGCCTTGAATACACATAGATTTTATTGTGGTCCTAATTTCTAGGTTGATATATATATTTTTCTCCCCTGAGGTTATATTTATTTATTATTATATTTGTTTATTTATTTTTCATCTAGTTGAAAGTATTTTTATGTGTGATTGTCTGTTGGAAAAAAGTAAGGAGATGAGAGAGGGCAGGTCAGGAAAACCAGGGAAGAAAACAGAAAATAGCAAGACAGAAACTATTAAGCTGAAATAGACAAACCCTTCATTCACAGTATAGTTTTACCGATATAGATAAAATGTATTTATCTCAAAGTCATAAAGCTTCTGCACATAATAAAGTCTTTCTTGAAGCACACGTACACTGAACTTATTTCATAAATTAGGGTTCGGTGTTTCTTTTATGATTCCAATATGTTCCTCCTTTGCTGTGGCTCAGCATTTAATAATTTCTTATAAACATTATGAACGTTTATAACAATCACAGTGTGGTGTAAAGCTAAAGCCCATGCCTGCAAGAGCAGGCAAGGGGCCAGTACACCTGGACAGGTAACCAGTCCATCACTGGTTACCTGGGGTGCTCAGCATTCAAATAACCATTATCACAGAACTTCCAAAAAATATTTTGCTTTTCTTTTACAAACGTAGGAATGAAGTTGTATTAAATGTACAGTTACAGTTATTATCCTGCCTGGTCAGGCAGCTCTCTGAGTGCTCATCCCCCCTACATCACCCCTGAGCCACACTATTCCCAAACCCCTGATTTACCACAGAGCCTAAACTCTAATGCAAACTAAGCAGTGCACTCATTCTGCTGGTGATCAGACAAGAAGTAGTTTATTATTTCTTCAGCTCACATGACTACAGGCTGTTGTTCCCTATTTTATCTCCTTATATTCTTTCTTTGTTGCCTATGTAACTAAAAATGAATGGTCACAATGCATTGTGGTCTACATTGACCTGTCTAGTGACCATCAATGGTCAATACATTTCAAGATACATTCTGGGTAATGCACTTTTTTTCCCTTTGGGCATTTAGATACCCATAAAAATTTCAATGACCACTATGTAGGGCATAGTGTGGATGTTTGGACACAACCTCAGACAAAGATGGGATAAGATGTACAAGAAGACAGAAGAAGAAGAAGGTAAACGAGTGTTAGTGACAGCAGGAACATTTACACTGAATAATTACTCCTTTGTGCATTGATTTGTTGGTGACTGGTTGGTTGTTCAGGTATGTGTGTGTGTGTGTGAGTGTGTGCTTACTTGCTGCCTTGCTCTACGTTTGGTCCCCGGATGTAAAATGGCACCCTAATGTCAAACTCGTATGGCATGGATTTACCTGGAGACAAGAGAAGACAGTAAAGACACAGATGAGGCTGATGGAAGTGGCTCTGTTTTCAGGAGTTTCTGAGCTCATCTGCTGAAACTGGGTTTTATTAATTCAGAACGGGGCAGATGTCAGGAATCATTTTGGGTTGAATGACTATGGATGTTTTTCCTGTAAATAAGCTTACAGGTTACATTTATCTTCCTGGTGAACCTGTTGCTGATCCAAATTAAATATAATGTAGGTTTGTGGAAGGAGGACGCTGAGAATCACTCCACTGCCGCCATGACACTGGAACATTGTATAAACATTATGTTATGCATGTCTCCAAACTCCAGCACAGTAATGTAAAAACAGTGTGAGACTGTGATTGTTGTTGTTCTAGATTTAGTTTTACTTTGCTGAGTACATGCACATATTTTCCTGCAAAGTTTGGTCCAACGTTTACAAAATATTCATTAAAGCTATTGACCACATCACTCATTTTTTCCTTTTTGTTGCACATAAAGTAGTGATGGTAGCTCTGTTTAGTCCCCATTTAAATTATTTCATCTTTATATTTTAATATTTGATCATTTTATATAATTTAATATATATTAAATATTATGTTATTTAATTTACAACCTAACTGGTCTCTGAACGCATTAAATCTTCAAAGGAGATCTTGCATGTCCCAACAAAACGTATATGGCTGGGTACATGATGGATGCGCGTGCCAGTCGGTACAGTCCATTAAGGACACGGAAGATGCATACTTGAATTTATGCAAACTGGATTTCTGCTGTTGGTGTTAGTGGCTTTCTGGTGATTTGGAAAGGTCCGAGGATCAGAACTCTGTGACTCTGAACAAGCAGAACCGCAAGCACGGTTCCAGAACATGTTCGGGGTGTTGATAACACTTTAGAGAGACTGTGTGTCCAAATCAATAAAAATTGACCATCTTTTTTGGCAGTTTATAATCTTGAGACCATGCACAGACTCAAGGGCCAGCCTCAACCAAACAGAGCTTTATCTGAATCTGGAACCCTACTGGCCTGAAGGCCAGACAAGAAGTTCTCAGTGGAACGCAGACATATGGATGCTCTGTCCCAACCCCCTCCTACCATTTGCAACAACACAAGAACCGTGCCAGCTCTCAAGATCGCTCCTAGTTGCCAGAGACGTGTGACCAGGTGATGAACTGTTCAACAGCTTCATGGCTTGCACACCTTGCTGCGCACACACACACACACACACACACTAATGACAAATTACAGATATACCACCCCCTGACTCAACACTTCGGTTAGTCCCGGTCTCTGCCTTTCCACTTCCAGACTCTCTTGTGGTTGGACTGCGGACCAATCATGAAGGTGCTCTTGGAGGCCCCACTCCCCCCTTTCATTATGTGTTTTTGTATGCTGGGGCATCTTACTCCTTTGGGCTGAGCCCGAAAGGCCCGGCCACCAAGCGCTCACTTTTCATGCCCCACCTCCAAGCTAGTCGAACCTCAGAGGAGGAGTAGTGTGGTTTTCGTCCTGGTCGTGAAACAGTGGACCAACCAGTCTACATTTGTTTTGTGCACTTTGAGAAGGCGTTCGACCGTGTCCCTCGGGGACTCCTGTGGGATTGCTCCAAGTCTATGGGGTACCGGACCTCATTGTTCAAGCTGTTCGGTCTTTGTCCGTATTTCCGGCAGTAAGTCGAAATAGTTTCCAGTGAGGGTTGGTGTCCGCCAAGGCTGTCTATTATCATTGAATCTGTTAACTTTATTGGACAGCCATGGGGCTGAGGGGATCCAGTTTGGGTGGTTCAGGATCGGGCTTGGATGAGAATCAGCACCTCCAAATCCCAGACGATGGTTCTTAACTGGAAAAGGGTGGAGTGCCCTCCAAGAGTCAGGGATAGGGTCCTGCCCCAAGTGGAGGAGTTTAAGCGTGGCTGTGGCGCATACACTAGAGCAGGTCATTTCCTTACCAGCAAGTTGGTGGTTCAAATCCCTCATTAGGCTGCTGCCCCTGCAAGCTGACCTCGGATTAGCAGCATGGATGGACATTCGCCTGACCCTTTAAGTGCTTCAATCCTAGAGCCTGGTTCTCTGTACATACAGCTGATTACTAGATTTTTATTTCTTTCTTCGCATTTCATGTTTTACACTAACAAGTTATCATTCAGTTATATTTTCAACAACTTTGTATACAGCCACTCCTCCACTCTTCCTTCTATTCACACAGTTGAATTTATATTCATTAAATTCAAAATATTTTTTTTAGTTTAGTCCACCGGTCATTAAGGTCATAGCCAGTAGAATCAGGGTCATACCTCCAAAATGATGATGTGGAAATTTCCATCATCTCACTGCACAACACAAACCTGTCATATTTACATATTTTACTGGCAAATATATATAAAACAGCTAACATTTTCATAACTGAGCAATATTTTTTAAAATGAAGACATGACTCCTCAGTATGGACGTTATGGCTTTTATGTTAGAAGTAGAATAAATTGTCAGAATCATTTTTAACGTTTGTAGCTGCTTTAATTGAAGCTGATGTGATGTTTGCCATACTATAGGGTTAATGCTCTCAGTTTTAAAAATCAGTTTTTAAATACGCACAATACAAAGTTTTCATCTGCTTATATGTTTGATTTAAATGTTTCCCCATTTTTCTGCCATGCAAACTGTTGCTGAAAGAATTCCAATGGTTTATTTTTAATAAGTAAAGATCAAATAAGATATTCAGTGTTTCCTGTCATTTGGAAAATATTACTTATAACACCACCTACCGACACCACCAATAAGTGGTTTTAATTGGGAAAGATTTGTACTTGAAGTCAAAATATTTGGGATTATTCTATGATCTAAACTTCCTCAAAAGAAAAATGCTGACTCATGCTCATAACTTTGTCTGGCAAGCCCCTGAATGCTACATCAAAACTTATTGCTGTTTGTTACCTTTAACGAGACCGAATTGTCCAATGTGGTATCCATGATCCGATGTGTAGATGATGTAGGTGTTTTCCAGCTCATCCATCTCCACCAGCATGTTATACAACTTAAGAACACAAACACACACTTTGCATGAAAATTTCATTAGTTCTTTGAGAATATCTCCTCAAAACTGAGGAAGCAAATGTGGATGTGTGTGTGTGTGTGTGTGTGTGTGTGTGATGTACATTTTCTACACTGTCATCCACAGACAGAAGTGTCTGAAGTCGTTTCCTCTGCAGCATGTTGGTGAACTCCATGTGGATGGGCTTCATGGGGCCTGTGTAACGCATGATCCAGTGCTTGTCTTGGTTCGGAGCATAGTTGTAACTGGGAGTTCTGGTGAAAAGATATGATGATTTTAGTTTATTCCAAAGGGTTGAGAGGTCATACCAGATGCAGGCTTTTGTATGAGAAAAAGGACGCAGACAAAGGATGCAACATGTAAGTTTAACTTATGAGTAAACATATCAGACGTTATAGTGCTAAAGGGTGAAGCTACCATTTTCATCTGATAAGTTCCTCTGGAACCCTGAAAAGACCCTGCTTCGGAGTAAGAGCTGAAATGGTTAAAGGAACTGAGGGCTGCAGTTCCTGTCTATCAAAATGTGTGAAAAAGCGAATCTAGGAAGGGTCTAAGACAGGGGTGTCAAACTCAGGTCCTCAAGGGCCGGTATCCAGCAGGTTTTTGTTGTCTCCATGCTCCAACACAGCTGACTGACAAGAAGCTGTTGGATCTTTGCATCAGGTGTGTTAGTGCAGGTAAACAGCAAAACTTTGGCCCCCGAGGACTGGATCTCAACACCCCTGGTCTAGAAAATTTAAAAGGTTTCTGCAGTCAGAAAGCACCTTTTGTCTGCGGTGCTGCATTCTCTCACAAAGAAGCAGAACCTCCCTCTCATTATTTTCCTGTCTTCTCTCTGAGCTCTCCCAGCTTCAATGTTAGCTGCCTGATGTGGTCGTCCATGATTTCTCTCCTTGTTTTTTGTAGGTTTTGTTTTGAATGGTACGAGAGAACACATTACAGTCGCAGATGGTAGCGTCACATTGGTCCCCATCAAGGTAATGAAGACTTCAGATATTAAAAACTGTACTTCTCTGCTCAGCTGTTCTTAGGTTGGGTTTTAGAGGGTTAAGTAGTCAAACAGAACCGCTCTGTTGTTTAGATGGATTACATTCAGCTTAATCTCACTGTGTGTGTGTGTAAATAAGACTTTAAAGGAGTGTGTGAGGCATACATGTGCTGTGATGCATTGGGGAAGGCAGTGCTGTGCTGTGGCGCCGAGTCTTCAGGTCCATGTGGTGCTGCATGGCTCAGAACCATTAACACTGGTCGGTGAGGATAAACTCGTTTTGACGTGTGGAAGAAGCGGATGGACTCGGCAGTGATCAGGTCTGTCAAGTAGTCCTGAAAACACACAAACATGCCAACATCAGAACCAGGCAGCAACCTCAGGAGGTAAAAAGTGAAGTCAATGAAGAAGTGCAAAAAATTGCAGTTCCCTCCCTTATCCACTAGAGGCAGGCTGCAAACAGAGCAAATGTATCACTATAACCTGTAACAAGGGATTCCTAAGTCTTCAACTTTTATTTGCAAGTCTTGTCCAACACAGTTGAATCAACTAAAAACATTATCAAGCCCTTGCAGAGCTGGATGATTTGCAGAAGAAGGATTTAGGTATTTCATAATTGTTGGAATATGTTCTAGTTCATACTGACATAGTCAAACCATGTGCATTCAAATGTGCAGGTGTATGCACTTACTTGTGGATACTGCGCTCCATGTTTCTCCCGCACACCATTGCGACTCAGAGTATAGTTGTAGAAGCGGCTGTTCTTTACCAGACCCAACCATTCCCTCCAGCCGGCGGGGACGTATGAGCCGTTGTACTCGTTCAGGTACTTCCCAAAGAAGGCTGCACAGAAACACACCTCAGCAGTTATGAAAGCCAAATATAAACCGCAGTGTGTAACCAGGCATCGCTTCACCTGTCCTGTATCCAGTGCTGTTGAGGTAGACACCAAATGTCCGTGGCTCGTGCTGTCGTTGCCATGACAACGAGGAGCAGTTCTCATTGTTGGTGTAGGTGTTGTGGTTGTGTACATACCTGACAGACAGAATGAGGCATGGAAGCTCAGATTTACCCTTTTTTCTTTGTAGAAGAAACACAGATCACAAATCTTGGCTTTTAGGAGAAAAAATATTGCCATGGACACAAACACACATCAGAAACTATTTACACTTTTTCTAGTTTATGGTACTGTATACATACTACTGCCACAAACCAACTCTAAGGGTGTTTTTAGACCAAACTGGTTTGGTGTTGGTGCCAGAGCTTAGCTGGTTCAACTTCCAAAGAACCAGTTTTGAAGAGCCTCATCGGTTATGTGTTTTTTTTTTTTTAACGTGTCTTGTCCAGTATCACAGCAGGTAGAATGATGGTCTGGCTGCTGTATTGTGCTGAGCAGATTTGCTTTGCCAAGAGGATCTTCTTGTATATATGTATATACAGAGATCTTCTTGGTAATCAGAATTCTTTATTTATTGTTAATTTTGGATTAATATTTGTTCCACATTTACGTATTTTGCTGGACCAACCGGAAAAGAAGAGAGGACAGAAAGACAGAGAGAGACACCACAAAGGAAACACTGCAATCCAACCAAATACTATTCCATCCATCACACCTGTACAGAAAACAAAATAAATATCTCTCGGGGTCTCACAGGAGGTCAAAGATCCACAAATGCTACATACACCATAGATCAACAAGCAAAACATGTTTAACTTAGGTTAATAAACCTAAAGAATAGCTCAGTGACTGATCATGAAAAGTGCTCACAGAAAGGGGATCATGCCAAGGTGACCATCCCTCCACCCACAAGTTAGAGGCAGCCCAAGACCACTTGAGACCAGGACAACCTGCAGCCACCCCCAAACAGGGACCCCGGCCACCCCACCCCGGGGAAACCCAGCATCCGCCCAGGAAGCGGCAGAGGGAGGTCCCAACCAGAGCCCCCCCGCAGTCAGGGGGAACGGGCCCCAATGGGCCCAGGCCGGGAATCACGGGCCCAGGCCGGGAATCACCGACCCCGCCAGGCACCGGCAACCCAGGGCAGGCAGAGCGTCGGCCCGGGGCTCCCAGCGCTCAAAAGCAACCCCCCACCCCATAGGGAGAGGAGCCGACCAGCGCCCGCGAGGAGCCAGAGCCCCCAGACCACCACCCTGCAGGCACCACCTCTGCTGGGAACCTGCCCCCCGAGGCCAAGTAGATTGTCTGCACAATGCCCAGTTATTATGCCCCCCATACATAATTACAATACATAATTTGATAATTGATAATATTTGAATTGCTAATAGTTAGAAATGATGTTGTGCCATCTCTATTTTCATTCCAGAATGTATTTCTTCCTATGCTGTGTTGCTTTTCCAAAGACCCTCTTGGCCCTCTATGTTCATTCCCTTCACAGCCTCCCAGGTATCATCCCATCCTAAAATAATCCTGAATTTCTGCTAGCTTTTTAAATTTAGTGATGACAACTGTATGAGATAACTTCTTTTTATGTTTTGAGGCAGTTACACTTCAGCAAGGCTCTGCTGAAGTCACCACAAACTCTTGATTAAGTTCAACGCTGCTTTGATGAAAGTCTGCAGGTAGAAACATGTACGTACTTCCCGGTGAGCATGCTTGAGCGCGATGGACAGCACATGGGTGTGGTCACAAAGGCATTGGAGAAAAACGTTCCGCCCTCCTCCATAATGCGACGGGTCTTGTTCATCGCCTGCATGGAACCTACGGAGACAGAACAATTGGTAGCTCATAGCATGATTCTTGAAAAACTGTGTTTGTTAGTCAAGTTTTATGCAGCTCAGGATAGGAGATTGGATCGAAGTCAAGATTTTATGCAATCCGATTGTTTTTCTTCACTAGGCTGATGATTATGTATGGGCTCAAACAGATGTGTTTGTAAAGTGCCCTAAGATGACATCGTTGTAAAGTGGCGTAATATAAATAAAATTAAATAGTTTCAGTCACCCAGCTCCAGGTCCTGGTCGTCTGTCAGGATCAGGATGATGTTCGGCCGGATATTGCGTCTTTCTCTCTGGAGTCGTGGCCTCACTCGCTGTCCGGACAGAAACTGGGCATGGCCAAGTGTCACAGAGACCAACAGGAAAAGGAGGAGTTGGCCTGTCATGACCTTTGACCCTTGGCCTCTCCAAATGGTCGACCAATCAGCCACTTCTCTTGAGAAGCCTTAACCTCTGGAAGACAAACACATGATGAATAAAAGTTTTTGTTGGCAATCAAACTACTAAAACATATCAAAAAATTTTAAAAATTTAATCCGTATTTATCAAAGATGAACTTTTTTATGGTTTTAATTTAAGTGCTTTTGAAAGTAGACATCTTAGTTTCTGATGTTTGTTGCCCTCTTGTGGTGTTTGTCAAAATGAAGTTCAGTTCACAGTTTTGGTGCTCTTAAGGATTTTCCCACACAAGTTTGTATTTGTATGCCCGCAAAAGTTTTCTGTTTTTCTTCATTTACGTTTATCATTGTGAAGGCTCCCTTGTCCAGACGCAGTTCACCGGGGCCCCCTCTGGTGCCAGGCCTGGAGGTGTGGCATGAGGGCGAGCGTCCCCATGGGGTCCGGTTGGGCTCAGCCAGAAGGCGTTACATGGCCCCCCTTCCCGTGGTCTCAGCACCTGCGGGAGGGGCCGTAGAGGTCAGGTGTAATGTGAGCCAGGCAGCGGCCGGGGGCGGGAACCCTGGTGGTTCGATCCCCGGCTACAGAAGCTGGCTTTAGGGACGTGGAACGTCACCTCTCTGGCGGGGAAGGAGCCTGAGCTGGTGCGTGAGGTTGAGCGTTTCCAACTAGATATAGTTGGACTCACCTCAATGCACAGCTTGGGCTTTGGAACCAGTATTCCTCGAATTCTTCCACTCTGGCGTTGCCCCTAGTGAGAGGTGCCGGGTGGATGTGGGCATACAAATTGCCCCCCGGCTGGGTGCTTGTATATTGGAGTTCACCCTGGTGGACGAGACGGTAGCCTCAATGCTCACATGGGTGGCAACAGTGAGACCTGGAGAGGTGTGATTGGGAGACATGGCCTCCCTGATCTGAACCAGAGTGGTGTTCAATTGCTGGACTTCTGTGCTCACCACGGATTCTCCATCTTGAACACCATGTCCATGCCCATATGTACACCTGGCACCAGGACACGTTGGGCCGCAGTTTGATGATCGACTTTGTAGCCGTATCGTCGGACTTGAGGACGCGTGTCCTGGACACTCGTGTGAAGGGAGGGGCGGAGCTGTCGACCGATCACCACCTGGTGGTGAGTTGGCTCAGATGGTGGGGGAGGATGCCGGTCAGGCCT
>JBAMHV010000014.1:24384338-24396705 GCA_037177535.1 Pseudomugil gertrudae
CATCTGGCCACAGCCCGCATCTGGCCACAGCCCGCATCTGGCCACAGCCCGCATCTGGCCACAGCCCGCATCTGGCCTTAAGTTTGCAGCAGCAACAATTGTTTTTTTCGGACGTGTTGATGTGAGGTGCTTCATAAGGTTTGAGTTGCTTGAGGCAGACGTGGATAAAACCTTTTTCCTAGGGCATAAGGTACATGTAACAAACATTCTTGCCTTTAATTTCACTCATTAAGTAGTGTCGGTACTTTGGAATCTCGGAAACTTTGTAATGTTTGTTTCGTGCAGTGAGTGAAACAGCAGCTTAAGCCCGCTTAGGACGGGAGGGACGTACTAAAACGGTCACAGGCTGAGGTCAGTCTCACAGGTGGATCCGGCTGCAGCCGATCAGAGGAGCAGAGACGACACCTAAGCAGAGCACTCACGCTATCCGCCCATCCAGCCAATCATCATCACATTTGCAAGCGTGTCATCGATCATCACAGACTCCTGCTCTCCTGTAGCTGATGTGTGGCTGTCAGAAAGCCTGACACGCTGTGCTGCGTTCACTCAAATTATAGTAACACAACACTTTATATGGTTAGTAACGGTAACGGCGTTATAACGATGGGAAATGTAATTAATTAGTTATTAATTAATTACTCAATTACTATAAAAAATAACACAGTAACGCCGTTATACTTAAACGACGACAACACTGGTAGTTGACTCTAGTGCTTCACTAGAGTCTTTTTTCTTTAGGAGTGGCTTAATGGCAGCTATCTTCAGTGACTTGGGAAAAACACCTGTTGCCAGTGAGCTGTTGACACTAAGCAGGAGATCATTTTCTACAGAGCCCAGCTATCAAACAACATATATGTTTTAAAACATCAGCTCCTCTGACAGCCGAGTGCGAGTTTCTTAAAGTAACCTAAGCTCTGGACCACTGCTCAGATAGCTGGAACTGCAGAGAGACGTTTAACCTGACCTGTAGCCGGGACCACTGGACCCATGCAGCAGGAAGAACCGGGCCCTGCTCCAGCACTGACCTCTTCTTCCTAAAGAGCACAAATGTTTCACACTGCTGCATTTGTGTGTTTTCTTTGTTTGTGTGCAACCTGCATTATTAAATCAGGAATGTGAAAATGTGAAGCTCCAGTTACCAGATCACAATAAAACCACACACACACACACACACACACACACACACATGTTCCAGCTTCGTGAGGATGCCATTGACGAGATGGTTACTTGTGGGGTAACCACTTTCTAAATGAGCTAAAGGCTGAACTTTATCTTTTTTTGAGATCCTGGAACACCAAATATCAACTTAAATTAAAAAATGTATCTAACTTAGAAAGGTTTGTCAGGTTTCTCCAGCCTGGTCTGGATTTCTGTAACACCATCTGTAACTTTGCACTTTAAGTTTTTTTCTCTTTGTACAATTTTTTAAATAATTTTGGTTGTTTTAACTCTTTTTTGTCTTCAGTAAGAGGAGTTCTTGCTAGAAAATCTGTAACATGCATTGTTTTAGCTGGCTGCAACTCTGCTAACGTTAGCTAGCCATCCTAGTGAAACACCATAAAAATATAGATTTTACAGATCAATACATCTAAACGTTTGAAAATTAACTTCACTGGATGTTTGAACCTTTTTACATAACATTAGTCTTAACTTTATTGTATTTTCTAAGGATTTTTTCTATGGGTTGATGCTCACTGCATGTAAATCTTACATCAGATTCTCATGGACAACGTGGCCAAAATAAAATATTCTGAATGATCATGATCAGTGATCACTTAAATGTTTGTTGAAATCAAATAAAAGAAAAACAACATTAGAACTCAGGGCTGTGTTTACTAGTAAACCAAACCACCAAATTTTCAGAATTATCATCTGCAGTCTTCTTTATTTGCCCCCAAAATATTACCCATAACAACACGACAAACACATAACCTGTTACATCCAGATTATGTTTGTAGTTTCTCATGAAAAAACTACAAACAAAAAACAAAATAATATGTTTCAAGATGTTTTAGAAGCCTGGGGACAATGCATCCATCTATAAAGTGAATATTATAGTGACTATTCTGTGAGAGGACCAGATGTTTACTTAACCAGAAAATATGCAGAGAGGAGAAAAGACAAACTTACCTGGAAAGTATGCGAGGCGTTTACTGCTGTGTGGACTCCTGCAGAGACAGAAACCATGGACCGTTAACAGAATAAAAGCACAGATACCTGCTGTACACCGAGTTTGTGTCCAGCACACATGTACTGAACATGCACGTTACACAGAGTCATCTATGGCCGATACAGCATGTGTCATTTAGAAAATACTTTGTGCTTTACATATCCTGCAAGTGTAGAAACTGGATAGAGGCTGTGCATGAACAGTTAAACACACATTGACACTGATTTGTATTGATGATTTGTATTGATCTGTTTGGTCATTTATCCATCCAAACATACAAAATCCATCAGTAACACACAAGCGGACCATTTAGCTGCTTATCTGAGGATGCTTTACCTCTCAGTGTAACATCCTTGCTAGCAACTACAAGTGTCTGTGTGTGTGTGTGTGTGTGTGTTTGGAGCTGGGTGATTGCCTAACTAATATCACTTGTATTTGCCTGTGACATGTTGCTTGCTTGGTACATTTTCTGTTGAATGCTTCGTTTATCGTCACAGAAGTAAAAGTGTATGAAGAAGTAAATCTATAACAAAGAGGTTAAATAAACACACTGAACAGCATAAAGACTCCAGCTCTCCATTGGATTTAGCACTGTCTGACATATCCCTGTAATCACCTCTCGGTTAATAACATTGGTAGTCACACTACACCTCTAATGTGGATTTTAATTAAAGCTGCAAGCAAGGTTTTTGGCCCTTGCTCCCACGGCGACGCTTCAGCATATTACACATGTACTTCCTGGAAACAGCGCGGTAGTTTGGCTCTCTACCTCAACTACAGCTACATGAATTCATGAAGGCCTGTGCAGCATTATGAATTCATCCCTTTACCAGAGTCAGTGCATCAAAATGCTTGAAATTACGACTGAGTCACATGACTTTCATACTTACATTTTTTAAAATATGCAAATAATTTACAACTTAAAATGATTCACTTCTGCATATGGAGGCGGGGGGTTGTGACGCCATCTTGACGTGGTTGTGGTCTGCGAGGATCTAGCCTGATTCATGGTCGGTTTGGTGGAGATCAGATGTTGTATGTCAGAGATAGACAGACCTCATCACCACTGAGTGGATAACTGCAATAGAAATGCTCCACCTCTGCACACACTGCTATTTCTGTGTATAGAGGGAGAATATCTCCAAGTATCTTCAAGTGTTTCATATTTCTGTGACCAGCACAACTTGCACTACAGAGTTAATAAAGTTTATGGGCAATAATCATTTATAAAATGTTAAAATTATGTCATAAATATAAAAAATACACAAAAATTGTTTTGTTTTTTTTAAAATCACATGTGACTAAAACATACAAAACATGAGGATCCAAAACGTTGCTAAATGTACAAAAATAAAACTAATTCTTTACACCTTTCAAGTTACTGTAACAATCTGACAAAGATGCAAAGATTTTCAACACAAAGCAACTGAAATCACAATACACACATTTATTTATTTATTTACTTACTGTGGTCATTTAATTGAGTATTTTTAATAGTTTTACATGGAGAGGAAGCATCAAACCTTTAGATACAGCTCACTCATTTTCCATACCGTCTAGCTCAAAGGGTCATGGGAAAGCTGGACTCTATCCCAGCAATTAGCAAGTGAAAGGCTGGGTACACTTGGTCAGGCTGCCACTCCATCACAGCAGGATACAACTGTACCAATTCATTTACTTTTTAATGTAGACCATATACGTATGTTATTTATGATCAACATAATGAGTGAAATACTGGGAAAACAACTTCTGCAGCCCTCTGATCATGTTCTAGTAGGTAGACTTACAACATAACTTATAGAGGCTAGGATGTTACTCTAAGTATCTGTCACTAGAGGGTAGTATGTGCATGTGTGTGTTTTTGGGTGGGGGGTGGGGTCAGTATGGTGCTTTGCTTGGTACAGAGAGGTTGAGGTTTGGTGTGGATATTTTCTGTTGACACATATTTACTGATAAATGCTAAAGAGAAGATATAAACATTTTAAACAGCATCAACGGTCCAAGCCTCCATTGGATTTAGTGCATCTGACAGACCCCTTAACCCTCACCGAATACATCTCCTCCCCTCTGCATTCACTTTGCTCCTCCTAAAATACACCTCAAAGCACAGTTAATGTAATGATGAACTATTGTTCTGTAGTCTCAAGTGGAGGACTTGTCCTGGTTGTCCAGGTGGTGCCCAGAACACAATGTGGGCTTTAAATATAACTGAAAAACTTTCTGGGGGAAACCTGGTAATATTAGGAGAGATGGCATTCATCCCACTCTAGATAGAGCACCTCTCATCTCTCGGAATATGAGCCATTTTATTTGTCATATAAAACCCATGACTATCTGATCAGTAATCAGTAGTCTTCTCTATCATCTCCTACATGTCCATCTCCCTGGAAAAAGAGGGAATTTTATGCTTTTCTGCTTAAGCTGCTACCTGAGTTCCAGGTGGTTCACCAGAGAAAAGCACATAAACAGAGCTCGTGGGTTTGGAAAACTAACAAACATCACAAACAAGCTGAAAGAACAAGCTGATGATAAAGACGTGCAGGATGCTTTTGACTTCGGTTTGCTCTCAGGTGATTTAAAAGACCAAAGCAAGGCAGGAATATGCCACCCATCTCACCTGGAAAACACTACCTTAAGAGAGGCGTTGCACAATAAGCACAGACCTGAAACTCCCCACGTCTAGAACCATTACTTCCATCCCGAAATGAAGACAGATTTTAATGAAACAGCAGCAGCTTCGGGTGGCAGACAGCGTCTCCGTCGACCTGCGTGACCCCCACTCTGCTTCTAATAATACACCAATGCATACAACTCGGTCAGCGATTCGTCTCACGTTCACCTCAAATTCCTGGAGTAAAAGGGAGTGAGGCGACACCGACGGGGGGCGCGAAGGCACATTCACCATCTGTAATCAAAAGAACTCCATGTTGGACTGTCGGCCCTCCTCCCTCTTTTTCTACTCTCTCTCTTCAATTTTCTCCCCTCTGCTGCAAAGCCTGAGCAGCATACTGATGGTGGGATTACACACACACACACACACACACAACCTTGTAACAAGTAATGACTTTCTGCCTTCTTTGTCAATTTGCTCCCAGCTGCCAATTCCTACTGGGTATCTGTGTGCGTGTGTGTGGGTGTGTGTGTGTGTGAGAGAGAGAAAATAACAGAAAAAGAAAAAACACAATAGACGCAACACAACATCACCAATTAGCTGAGCTGGTGGTCCTTTATGGTGGAGGTGGTGGTGATGGGGGTCATGAAGGGGGGATGGGCTGGATAATAAGACCACACAGTGGAGGTCTTTGTAAAGGTCAAAACCCTGAACCTGAACAATGGATGGAAAAATAAATTTCATGTGAAAAAAGTACAATTGATCATTTTAACTGTGATTAAACGAGTAGAAAAGCTCAGAGGGAACTAAAGTTATTGATACCAGACAGAAAATATTACTCAGATAAATATCTGGTGTTCTGCAGAATCAAGCACGACTGACACAATGTGGTGAAAGAAGTCTGCATGAAAAGATGCTGCGAGTTACAGAGAAGAGGTTCAGACCAGTGCGTGTTAACACAACATGAAAGAGTTCTGCCTGCTCTGATGCTGGACAAGACAAGTTAAACATGTAAGAGGAAATATTAGAAAAGCTACAGTTGCTGCTCATCAATCTAGTAAGGCTTATAAAGGTCATTTCAGAGCTTTCTGGAAAACATCCAAAACAACTTCTAATATTTCCAAGAGGGGACATTACAGCAAGTTTAGCTGATGCTCAGGCCGTGTAATACTCAGAAACTGGAAAGAAATCCAAAAGGTGCATGTCAGCATTAAATGTTTATTTTATGACAGTACAGTTACAAAAAGACTGAACCAGTATGGCTAGTGCAGAAGTGTTTCAGGAGAAAGCCTCCTCTCTAAAAGCAATATGGCAGCACAGCTGAATCTGAACAGACGTGCAGATACAGGACCTGGATACCTGGTCACTCCTCTGGATGTCAACGTATTCCAGAGATAACCACGTGAAAGATAAACTGTTAACATATATCAAATAGTTTCCACCCCACAAAGCAAAAATACAGAGTAGCACAGCAGTTACTTTAAATTGGAGTTTTCCTGTACTAAAACGTGAAAACGCACACACACGAGCTGTTTGGTGATAAAAGTTAGGAATGTCAGAGTTCCCCGGACTAGGGGGGGGATCGGAGAATCTTTGCTTTGTATTGGCAGATGCTGCACCGACGCCTCCACACACGGCATCGCCAGCAGGTCAGAGCGATGGGGATGAAGAGGAGGATGAGGAGGAAGCGACAGACTTTGTGTGTTACTGTGTGTGGGTGAAAAGCCTCCAAATCTCATTTCATGCTTCAGTGAAATACCTCTGAGCTCCTATAGTTTCTTCTTCTCATCCTCACCTTTATCTCTTTGATGGCTCCCCGTTTTCCTGTTCATCTTCCTCATTTCTCTCTAAGAGTGAATGTTTTTCTTCTCTCCTGCAGCTCAGACTGGATAAGTTTGTTCAGCTTAGAAGCCTCTGGCCACTTGGCTGAAAACCTCGCACCATCAGTCCAAACCACACCAGCTTCTGATTCCCATCCACACATTTCTCAATGTGAATCAGAAGTTATTTATCATATTTTCTGTAGTTTAAAACATCTAACAGAAAATCTGCACGCTTCCCTGGCCCATTGCAGTTGTTCCTCTTCCACAGGTGAAGTAACACGAAGAAGGTTCTTGACCCACCATTCCATACAAAACATAATGGCAAACATGAGCAGTTACTGACAAAGGGCTGGGACCACCGTCTCAGGCACTGCAGGCCCACTCACAACAAACAGACCAAGGTGGAGGACAGGATCGCTGCAGCTGAACACACCTCCAACACGGTGGAGAAGCAGATACAGGTGCCCAAAAACACAGCACAAAATATGGCAGAGAATATCAATGACATGGAGAAAAAATGTACGAATCACTGGTTCCTTACGGAGAAGGAGGGTCTAAGGACAGGATGTCCTGGGTCTGCTTAGTTTAGTGTTTATTGTGTGTTATGTCTGCTGTTGTGTGATTAACTGTGTGTGAAGCTCATTAAGACGACTTTGTTGTGATACTGGGCTGTATAAATAAAACTGAATTGAACTGGTTTACAGAGGATGCTGAGGGTGGTAACCCAATAATATTTTTCGAGAGTTGGATACCATCGGCCTCATTTATAAAACCCAGCGTAGAAAAGATGCCTACAGGTGGCGTCCCACACCCGTTTCTATTTATAAATCAGGACCCTAAATTCAGCGAGTGTCTTGTCACACCTACGTGTTGGCTATAAAAGGTCAAGTGACCGCCCTGATAAATATTAATGATCTCATCACCATCATGGCTCAGCAGGGTAAAAAAGCAAAAATAGGGATTTTCTGGAATTCTGATAAACAATGTAGTAAAGTGTAGACGGTATGGACATCACCTGCACCTGTCAGCAGGTAACAGATGACGTCAACGCGTCTCATCAGACGAGCAGACGGTTCCGGAAAGAAAACGGTCAGCCATTAATGTGGAGCAAAAAAGCACATTGCCGTGCACAGAAAGAGCGTGCATGTCATGGAGAAAGCTCACTGCTGCTCACTTCCATCGATTAGAAGTTGCATGTCCACTCTGGATGCTGCGGGTGATTTATTCCTTTGTCTCACATTATAAAATGAACATGTACAGCAAGGGTGTACAAAGTACACGAGGACCGCTGTCTTTGTTGTCTATTCCTGTTCCAACACACCTGGCTTCCATTAAATGAACACAAAAGCCAATCAAGTTCAGCATAATGCCTGATAAACTCGATTCAGCTGTGTTGTACCCGTGTAACACTAAAACACTCAAAAACTTGTGAATAAATCAGAATTCTCCACATGTGCATTTGGTTCGAATACGAGGGGACAAATTGAGGACAGGGACATAACTAGTGGTGGCATGCTCTCGTGTAGTGCTATATTATGTAGCACCTGTCCTTCATCAGCACTTGCAGAGGAACTGGCATGGTTCCTCCTTAAGCACAGCTCAGGCCAGTCATAACCGGCATAAGAGCCGATCATTACCTGTGAAAGTTCACTCCAGAGGCTGCACGCACCATGTCCTCCAGCAGGAACGGATCAAACATGTGTCTTTACGCATCAACATGCATTTTATATTCAACCATCACTTCATCTGTACATCTGCAAATGTGTGGGAAACATCCTGATCGCCTACTGATGAGCACTTTTACACAGCGATAATGTCATTTTAATTATATTTATTTATAATGTAGAAGTTCATTTGTTTGGCTACATACTAAACACCTGATTGATTACTGTGTGAAGTGGCTTCATAACATGTTGACCTGCTTTATTTTACAAGGACAGAATGGATTTTAGTTCTTGTTAACTGCATTTCTTTAGTGAATCCAAATATTTTAGACGATCAATGACATTTGACGGCAGAAAAGTGGTTTGATTCTTTCCACAGTTCTTCCACCCATAGACAACGCAATCCACAAAAACCAGTCCCATCCAATGTCTGGCATGTCAGCCAGATTCAGCTTCTGTCTCAGGAACTGTCAGTCAGTAAATGAAACATAGTTCATCAGTAACACTCTGATTTTCAGGTCCAAGCCCTGAGTGAGACCTGGATCCACCCATAAAACAGCTACTCCAGCTGCCCTTTCTGTCCATGCAGAGCTCACCCAAACACCTTGCTCAGCTGGATGAGCTCATTACCCGAGTATCAGACAGTAAAGTTAACAAACATCCACAGATCTCATTCCTCTCAGATCAATGTCAAACAGGTTCAGACTCCGCCACACATAACTGCAACACTCTGGATTTGGTACTGACCACAAACAGCTCCACTGCTATCCGTCAGTCACCCCACTGCACCTCTCTGACTACTTCCTGGACACATTTTCTGTCCTCCTTCCTTTTATCACTCAAACTGATCCAAAAATGATGTCATACATCGCAGAAATCTGAGATATCTCAGTCCTAAACAGCTGTCGAACAAGGTTTCCTCCACTCTCCGTCCTCACTCAGACTTCTCCTTACGGTCTGTTAATGAGGCTACTGAAACACTCCTCTCTCTCGCCTCCTCTGTGGACCCTATGTCCCATATTATCAAAGCCAGCAAAACAAAGTGCTCCCGGCTCATGGCTCACTAAGGCTTCACAGATGAGGACTCAGGGTGGCAGAAAGAAAGAGGCGTTAATCTAAATAACTCACTGATCTGTCTGACAACCGGCAACAACTCCCACTTTTCACATCCAGTCTAAAGGCTGCAGAGATGGATTTTTATCAAAGATCCACAATGCTCCCACCACACAATACTATTCATAGCCTTTAACTCTCCTTTTTTACCTCCACCTGCTCAGCCTCCCACTGTGCTGCTGCAGAAATGTTTGCATTCCATAAGCAACCTATTCTCTGAGCCTTACCAGCTCAGCCCACAGCATCCAGCTAGTGATGCCTCTCTCTGGTCCTTCCACCCTCCCTTCACTCCATGTCTCTAAACTGCTAGTATGCTCAAAATTCATTACCTGTACTCTTGATCCTGTCCATCTGGACATCATGCAGAGCATTTTACCCACAATCATATCTGCACTAACCCAAACTATCAACTCCTCTCTTGACTCTGGTGTATTTCCCACTATCTTTAAGGAAACTCAGGTCGTCCCGCTGCTAAAGAAACCTGCACTCCACCCATCCCAGGTTGGAAACGATCGGCCAGTCTCACTGGTACCATTCATGTCTAAGCTACTGGAGCGTGCTGTCTTTAGTCAGATTGCATTTGTCTTTAGGTAAGATCACGCCACTGAACCTGCTCTCCGATCTGTTACCGATTCCCTACACGTTGCCAGATCCATGATCACCGATTAAACCACATCTGTTTCTAGAAATGTAACGAGGCTTTGTAAATTGGTTAAAAAAAAAGATCAAACTTATTAAAAAGGTCAATTGATGTAGAAAATAAAATAATTGATTAGCAAAGACCTGTAAATAAACTCCCGGATATGCAGTATGCAAAGTACCGGTACATATTCTGGCATGCTTGACCCTGACGTCATTGCATATTGCATTGAGGGACTGCGGCAGCACCACTAACAAACAGCCACAACAAGCAAATTTGAATTAGAAGATGTCTTTGCCACGTTGAAGTCTGTAGTGTGGCAGCATGAGGACTTCACTCTTTTCACAAGTAAAAATGGTGAGAAAACTACAGACAAGACAAAAACAGTGTGTAAGCATTCTAAGAGACTGATAATGTAGGCAAACAGTACGACCAATATGTTCCAAGATGTTAGCCGTCACCATAGGGAGCTCATCTTACCACCCACACCACTGCGGGAGTGAAGAAAAGTACAGAGGCAAACTACACTGACAAACTTATTTGCAAGTCTTTTCGCCCACAACAGCCCAAAGGCCGAGTCTATTACTAGGTCCATCGCTGTTTATATACATGAAGCCATTTTCAACTGTCAAGAATGAAGGCTTTCAAGAAATAATTATAACTCTGGAGTCGTGCTCCATTTCTTCACACCCACACTAGAGTCAGAACGTGATGCCCGAACTTTACAAGCAAGTCAAAGCTAATGTTGTTGAGGTGCTTGGAGAGGCTACTAATGTAGCGATCACTACTGACGGGAGGATATCAAGGGCAACACAGTTAAGCAAAGTTGTTCCTCAGTGAGATGTTTCCTTTTTCATTCATTTGTTCCTTTTGGTCTTGGCATGAACACGGTACTGTCCTGTCAGCACTTTGATGGTATCTGGCAAAGACCAGAAGTTTGTCACGTTTATGCAAGAGGCTGTTGCAATAAAGTTGCACCATGGAGTATGTCACGGTCTCGTCGTGCGGCCTTCATGTGCACGTAAGAAACTAAAACTCCTGCGATCAGAGCTATACGCTGTCTCCATTAAGAAATGTGCCTGAGATCAGATCAATGCACTCTCTTCATCAATAAAAGTGCTGTTGTGAATGCGCACACTCCAGTAATGGCAGAGATCTGACACCATGTTTGCAAAAACAAGAAAAAACTTCTTGCTTCTTGCAGAGGACATAAGCTCAAGTCCTCACATGGCTGTTAGCACATTACACACCTAATGTGTACAGAGGACCAGGAGGCTCTTTGGAGAAGCAATACAGCATATTCATATGAAGTAATACAGTTCGAAATTAAACTATAGATTGCTTAATATCAATCTAAACAAATTCTATAATAAAAAAGATAATTTACAAAGTATTCTGTTATTACACATTTTAATTAAAACGTTTATTAATAAATACTGTAATTTTTCAATGTATTTTCAAATACTTTCTAAACGGACAATTAAATAATTACTCCTTTTTTAAACAAAAACCATGTTTTCTTCTCTGCTTTTTTAAACTCTTTTTGCAGTTGCATTTGCCCTGTTTGGGGCCTTGAGCAGTAAAACCATTATGAGCCAATCACAGCTGCTCATTGATGGTAACCAGCTCAGCCATTGGTTACAGAGCCACACTGGAGGAAGTAACAGCTTTTTGTTTTATTGTATGAAGTTATGGAATTTAAAATTATATTTAGCAATCTATATTTTTATTTTACATTTTATTAATTCTCATGAAAATGCTGCATTGCCTTTCCAAACACCCTCCTGGTACTCAAACCTAAACCAAGAATAAAAGCAATTATCAGGTCAATATGCATCATTCTTGGCACAAAACACAACTAAGAATCAGTATCAGGTATCAGCTGATACTCGACCTTTGGTATCGGTATCTAAAGGGAAGAAGTGGAATCGGGACAGTCCTAGTTCAGATCTTCTGCACTTCATCACAACTTTACTGGACTTGACCAAAGATCATTGTGTGCATGTTGGAATAAAGCAACATGCACTAGAAATGATTCAGAGGAACCTGCCAGGAGATGGAAAGAGGGGGAAAAAAGCATCAATGGGAGCTCGCACCCTCGTCTGATATGTTCACAGAGATCCTGCAAGAGTGCATCAAACAACAACAGGTGAGCTATTCTGCCTCTTCTTCATTTAAAGGGGACATTGCATGCAAAAATCACTTTTCTAAGTGCTTAGAATAGCCTTCTGTGGCGTTTTCTGTCATGGGGAGACCCCTAACTCTTATAAAAAAACAACGACCGGATGTGCTCAAAATTTATCTTATTGTGAAACACACTGCTTAAACGGCTCGTTTTAAAATCCC
>JBAMHV010000014.1:24408886-24420221 GCA_037177535.1 Pseudomugil gertrudae
CAAAGGATTCCACACTGAACAGTTGGAGAGTGGCAGCCAACTTACTAAAGGACTTATTAAAATGATTATATCCTGATTCTCACCAGCTACTTTTTCCCCTGTGCAAATGATACCATGCTTAATACAAATTCCCTCTATATCATAGTATACCTGGGTTTTGGGTGGGAGGGTGGGTGGGTGGGGGGAGGGAAGGTGGCACACATCTTATATTATTATTATTATTGTTATTTTTATTATTTTTTCTCTTTTCTGTATGTGTTTCAGTTAATGTTTTGGTTTACGTTTTCTGTAACTCGGCGGCTCTGGTAACCGGAGTAACTCTGCAGATCAGAGATTTTGCGTAATGTACACTTAAGATGGACACTACTGCGGAGTTGAAGGTTTGATTTAGATCTTGAGGGGAGTTGAGGGATTTGCTAAGGCTGGTCCAGGCACTCCTACATACTCTACCAATAAGTGCTTGTTTTCACCATGCTGATGATTCTATTTACATTTTGATTATGTAAATGTATGTTGTTTCTTGTTTACTTTGTGTCAATTAATAAATAAAAAAATTTGATCAAAAAAAAAAAAAAAAAAAACTTCATAATGAATTAGTTTTGTTTTTCTAAGGAAGAAATTGTTAGTTAACTCTCCCAGCAGAGTGAAAAGCGTATGAGACATATTTAACAGTTACAGGAAGACAAAGGGCCACATGTACACCGTACACAGGCAACGTTCAGCTCAGTCTGTGTTTATACACAACGCAAGCATGCTGCGGCCAAAACCTTTATTACTGGAGGACACTGCTAAAACAGGAAACCAAACTCAAACTATGACATGGCTTTTTTAATCAAGTACGGACTATTTTAATGACACCTGGTTATTTAATGATGGACTCTGCAGGTAATCTGTGGATCTGATCTCAGGGATTACCCCATCCATCCATCCATCCATTTTCTACCGCTTGATGCCAGAGCGGGGTCGCGGGGGGGCTGGAGCCAATCCCAGCTGTCCTCAGGGATTACTACAAGATGAATTCATGCAGTTTTTTTATTCAACATCATCTCATTTCATTACTTATTTAGATTCAAATTTTTAATCGCAATTAAACAATTTTCTGAATTAACTGAAAATATTTAACAATTTTAATATTTAGAAACAAAATGGGTATTGTGTTTCAGATACTCTAACACTACATGGTAAGAATCTGAGATAATTCCTTTATGTAAATATTATATTTTTATTACAACATTCATAACTAGAAACACACTGAGCGCAGACCTCCACCAGGCTAATTTTTCTTATGTTAGATGTGCTGAAAATGGCCCTCTCGCAATGATAAAGGATCCTTTGAACCATTCCAGGATCCAGACGGTGAACCGGATCACCTCCAAAGTATAATTGCTTGTTCCACCCATTTCAAAACTTTGCTAAAAATTTCATGACAATCGTTCCAGAACATTCCCGGTTATCTTGTTCACAGACAAACAGAACAGAACCTCCTAGGCAGAGGTAAATATTTATCTAAACTGTCCAGAATACCTCTCCTCTATCTTCATAACTGTCAAAGTATGCGAGTTAAACACTGTGGTCTGAAATAAAGAGCTGTTACTCTGAGGTAACTGGGATTACTTACAAAATCCAGTAGTCCCCAGTAAACGTGTCTACCACAAGTCCTCCTCCACTTTAGCTTTTTTGTCTTCATACAAGTTAGTTTGAATAGTTCAGTAGTTTTCATCTTTGCTGGTTATGAAGCTGAAATATCTCCATCAGCACTGCGTGTCACATGACAGGAAGCAGGGAGTAAACTGTGCTGCTCTGGCGGAAGAAGAAGTAGTTCCTACCCATCCTGAATCAGCTGGTATTTACCAGTAGCATATGTTTAACACATCTATAGGTTATGTTTAACAGCATCTATATACAGTGACTTATATTGGTTTTGGTTACTGGGGCTACTGGGCCAGCCCGGGAAAAACGGCTGGCCCTGCTCCAACGTTAAAGTCAATGTTGCACCTCAGGCCTGTGACATGTTACCAATGTGTGCGACCTATGGGCCAAATGTACGCTGAGAACGCATGGGCACCATGATGCCTATGTGGAAGTGTTGTCTGCAGTAGGTATATCCCAACCCACAGTGTCCCGTGATCTCAGATGAGTGCCCATATGTTTAGTAGCGAAACTCAGGACAAGAAAAAAAGGAGTAACCAAAAGACAGCTGTAGCTAACTTGATAGCATGAGGATGTCCAAAAAGAATGGCAGAGCATCTACAGAAAGTAAAAGTGAGGTGTGGTACGAGCATCCACAAAGTTGCTGTGAACCCCCGAGAAGGAAACATGCAAAGATGACTTAAGCTGCGACCATCTACGAGCTGCTGTGTCAAGGAACTGAATTTCAGGATCTAGAAAGTGATATTAAAGCAGATATATTGATGGATGAGCTGGAGGCAGAAATGACAAAGTGCAGATTAAAGAAAAACAGAGTAATACAGCTTATTGAGAGATGGTCCCGACCAGCTGCAGAATAAAGTGATGTATGCTTTAGTGATGCGAGCACACACTCTAGTGGTGCAAACAGGCAAGTTTCTAAAGTTCTACATTAATATAAATGGCAATGTATCAAAGTGGTAAGGTTTCTAGGATCAGTTTGAGGCTGCCATCCACAGAAACGGAGATGAGTAAATGTGAAAAGTTTACTTATCTTAAGTCTTATCTTATGAGTCCTGCAAGCTAATGGAACAACTACGATGCTGCCATAGATGTGCCCAGAGAGAAGTTTGACTTCATACCAAAAACAAAGGGAAATAGAACACCTCCCCCAGCCTGAGGGGTCACCTTTAGGATGTCAAATTTCCCTTTTAACCAGACCACCACAGTTTTCTGACTGATCCGGATCAAGCCATGCTCGGTATCTATTTGTAGTTATGGCGCTGTGTACAATCCTCCACTGGGGGTCAGCAACCCATTTCTCAACAAGTAACTTGTACAAAGACAGTGTCCCCTCGGGAATATACCGGAGCCAAACACGTTGATCCACTTTGGTGCCTTCAAGTTTCTCAAAAGCCGGAAATGACACATTTTCACACACAAGTCGGACTACCTTCTTCCCCAAGTTGGGTTTACGAGCGAGACTAGCTTCAGAGTGAAGATACATGATTATTTAGGAGGATGTGACAGAATAGAGTCCGTTTGATGACGAGTTGAAGCTGATGGGGAAAAGCAGGTGAATGTGGGAAGCATGGAGAATGGGGATTGTCTTGTGAAGGGGCTTTTTTTTTTACCTCCCCAGGTAAGACAGGGAGGTAACAGTAGAGGTGGGGCTTCTACATAGAGGTGGGCTGTGACCGACGGTGGCATGGGGAGGAGCTTGTCGTCATGTAGATGGTGTCCATCGAGGTAGCCAGGCTGGCAGGTGAGCCACTCACGGTTGGGAAGGAAGTGAGCCTAGGAGAACCCGGGAGAACTTCCTCTGATGACTCGTAACTACGACCGGGAAGAGACGGAAGGAAGTAGAGAAGGAAAGGGATGGAAAAGAAGAGGAGGAAATTATCATAAAAAAGGGAAGAAATGTAGAGATAAGGATGAGAAAAGAGGTAAAACAAAAGAATAAGACAAGCTTTCTGAATTTAAATCTTACTCTAAGTTTCTACAAGATTTATTGTGACAACGTGACAAGCAGATGAGGAAGACTGGTGCTAAGAAGGAAAACTGGATGAGGAATGAGACACAAAAGGATGGAAATGATATGAAGTAGTAATGTACAGAAACAACAGATGAAGACATTTCAGTCAGGGCTCAGATGTGTGAGGATGACGGTTCTTCGTAGTCAGTTATGCATAAAACTACTTCTCCCTGAAGGAGAGGAACGAGGTACAATGCATACGAGTGTGGGTTAGGGAAACCACATTATCACGTTATTTCCCTAAACGTGTGATTAGAGGCGTCTTTAGCCGGGACACGCAAGAGTGTAATATCCAATGCTATATATGTTTTGTGCAGAGTGTGTACTCGGTATTATTGTGTGTACCGAGTGGATAAACTGAAAGGGAACACATATCAACCACAGCCGGAGCAGGAATCCTGGAGATGGTCTGGACCACATGAACAGCTGCTGTTCTCACCACACAGGTAGAAAGTCTCTTTACTGTAAGTACGTTTAGAGCTTAAATAATGATCAACACTATAGATGCCCCTCTGGTTTACTCAGCACCTGCTGGTCATGTGTTACTTCAACCAATACACCAAGCACTTTGCAGCCATCAGGGAAAAAACAAAAGAACAACAGTCCTGATTCTTAGACTCCAGTAAAAAGTGTTTCGTTTACAGTTGCTCATGAAGTACACATTTATTTCAGGACAACCTGAGTTATCAGATTGTGAGGCTAAAATTGTGTAAAATGAATGTATCAGTTGACATAGCAGCATAAAGGCCAACCAAAACAAGAAAAAAATAATTTATCGCCAACGTCACACAGAGCAACAGTGACCAACCCTTTCTCATCTGCATATTCTCATCCTCTCCTCTGGGATTGAAAAAGAAAACAGAAACTATGTCCACATGTCCATTACCATTTTCCTCCAACTGATCAGCATTAACTGGAGGTGTGAACACACTCTAAACACTTCTAGATCTAATCAAGTCAGATTCAGAGACTGGAGTCGATTCTCTTTTTAAAACAAACAATAATAATCTGAACAGCGCAGGAACGTACGCCGACCCCATGTGACCCAGAAAGACAGTTTCCACCAGGATACCGCTGGAAAATGCCAGATCACAAATTAACTGGTTATAATCACCATAGTGACATAAGGTAACCATGCAACCTGTTCTAGAGCAAGTGCTGCTGCCTTTCAGAAAACATCTTGCAGAAACACTGCGGTATAGACGGGCAGAAATCCGGACTGAAACTGGAGGAACTAAAAACTAATCCTCTATGAAGTCACCACCACCATCATCATCATCACATTGACTCAGAACGCTCTGAATCTTAGGAAGGTTCAGTCACATTAAAACATCATGCTCATCTTCTGTGCTTGTAACAGTAACAGTGAACACAGCAGATGCAGGAACAGCATCTCTGGATCCATCCCAGTTTTCTGTCTTACAGGCATCAGCTCAAAGTCTTGGAACAGACCTACACTGTAATCCCTTACATGTAAGCAAGCAGTAAAGAGTCTCAGAGTGAATCATTTATGCATGGACGACAATCTTTTTGCTGCAACAATTGTTTTTAAGCCCAACTGACCTGCTTCCTATTTCCCAAAAACCAGAGGAAACGTGAAAAAATGTGTTTCAATATGGTGAGAGTACTAGTATCAAACAAAGAAAAATCCCAAAGGAAATGCAGAAACCACTAAAACTGTGTTCAGAACTGTCCAACGCATTAAAAACTGGAAGGATGGTGATGAACCATCGTCTTTCGGGAAGAAATGTGGTCAGAAAAACATCCTGAATTATTGTGATCAGTGACATTAGGTAAAATCAGACTGTAAAACAAGAAAACAGCAGCAGAGTTCAGGCTACATTTAATATGGAAAGTAAGGAAATGTCCACATAAAGCATGTGTGAGAGGAGCTGGAGAAAAAGGCATAAAGATTGGACTCGGGAGCAGGAGGGGTCCGATCCTGTTCCAGAGTAATAGGAACAACAAGGTAAGAACAGAGGCAGATGAAGTGATGCAGCCATCCTCTTGCCAGCTTGCATAGCATCATTAGCAGCTGGCAGGACTAGCATCCTGAGGCAGTGCATATTATTGCTGGGGACTTTTATCAGGCTGAATTAAAAACTTTGCTCCTTAAATTCTATCAGCATGTGAAATGTGCTACAAGAGGAGTTAAGACACTGGACAAATTCTACTCTATCATCAAATATGGTTACAGGGCTATACAGCTTCCACACCTGGGCCAGTCAGGTCACATGTTCCTGCTCCTAGCACCAGCATATACTCCCCTCAGGAAACCTACCACAATCAGCACTGTTAAAACTTGGCCTGAAGGCACCTCTGATCAGCTACAAGACTGTTTTGAGAGAACCAACTGGGACATTTTTCACTGTTACTGTGGAGAAGCATTTATCCTAATCATAAACCCTGGATGACCAGAGAGGTCAAGCTTCTGCTGCGAGAGAGAAACATTGCCTTCAGGTCTGGCGATGGGGAACTATACAGTGCTGCAAGAGCCAACCTGAAGAGAGGCATCCGACAGGCCAAGACAGACTACAGGCAGCGGATTGAGGACAACTTCAGCAGGAACATCAGGCAGGGGTGGCAAGGGATCCGGCACATTACTAACTACCGGCCAAATCGTGCTGTTGTCAACGGGGACCCTTCGCTGGCGGAGGAGCTAAACCTCTTCTTTGCCCGCTTTGAGGTGGAGCCACCAGAGGCAACTGCACCACAGTCACCTGTCGTCTCCCCCCCCTTTTATTGTGGAGGAGCATGAGGTGCGGCGCACGCTGAGGACTGTTAATCCAAGGGAGGCAATCGGACCAGATGGTGTAGCTGGATGGGTGCTGAAGGACTGCGCAGACCAGCTGGTTGGTCTTCACCAAGATCAGTCCTTACTCCAGTCTGTTGTCCCACCCTGCCTGAAGTCCTCAACTATTATCCCTCTGCTCAAAAAGTCCACAATTAGCAGCCTCAACGACTTTAGACCGGTCGCACTCACCCCAGTTATCATGAAATGCTTTGAAAAAGTGGTACATAGCCACATTTCCTGCCTCCCACCTACACTGGACAGTCATCTACAGGGCAAACAGATCCACAGAGGACGCTGTCATTACTCCACTACACACTACATTGTCACATCTGGAGCAGTCAGGGAGCTACGCGAGGTGTCCAAACTAGAGGCCATCGAACTTTCCAATTCCATCTGCCTCTGGATTTTGGACTTTCTGATAGGCCGCTCCCAGAGGGTTAGGGTAGGCGCCCACATGTCCACAGCCCTCAGCCTTAACACTGGCTCCCCACAGGGCTGTGTGCTGAGCCCCCTGCTCTATACCCTCTACACCCATGACTGCACCTGCACCCACTCCAGCAACACCAACATTAAGTTTGGACTCATCCCCAGTCTGCCTATTGGGATGAGGTGGAGCGGCTACGTGCCTGGTGTGGGGACAACAACCTGGTCCTGAACACCGCAAAGACCAAGGAACTGGTAGTGGACTACAGGAGGAAAAAACAGACTTTCAGCCTCTACATCGGCAGGGACTGTGTGGAAAGGGTGGCTGCCTTTAAGTTTCTGGGTGTTACCTTGCAGGAGGACCTGACCTGGAGTGCTAACACCACTGTCCTGCTAAAGAAGGCCCAGCAGAGAATATATTTCCTCAGGCTCTTAAAAAAGAACAACCTGGATGAGAGACGGCTGATGTCCTTTTACCGTTGCTCCATCGAGAGCATTTTAACATACTGTGTCTGTGCCTGGTTCTCCAACTGTACAGCGGCAGACAGGAAAGCTCTCCAGAGGGTTACCACTACCACCCAGAAAATCATTGGTTGTCCTACTCCATCTCCAGAAGAGCTCTACAGTTCTCGCTGTCTCAAGAAATCTTTAAATATGTTACGAGATCCATCCCACCCTGGTCATCCCCTGTTTGTACTTTTGCCTTCCGGCAGAAGATACAGGACCTTTAAAACAAGAATAAACAGACTAAAAAACAGTTTTTATCCAAGAACTATTACGGCTTTAAATGCTGCCAGTACTTAAGAGCCACTCTGAACTTTATTTTTAAATAAAATCTTTTAATCTTTTTGACATTTTTTAAAATATTTTATATGTATATACATGTGTGTGTGTATGTACGTTTATTTGTGCTTGAGAGGAGATTGCACTCCATTTCGTTGTACAAATGTACAATGACAAAGTTATTCTATTCATACATAGTGCCCACTGTACAAGCCTGGGGAGGCAGTTTGCTATCTGGGGAGCTGCAGGTGGTCTAGTTTAGGTTCAGCAACATTTGCTGCAATCAGGCGAGCTGATTTTCATTCCAACGACAACGTGCAAGTTTTACTTATTAAAGATTAACCGATTGTACTCATGTCCTATAAGTAAACATATCAGTTATTATGCTGCTAAAGGGCGAAGCTACCATCTTCGCCACACGTGTTCCCATGGAACCCTGAGAAGACCCTGCTGTGGAGCAGGAGCTAAAATGGTTACAGGTTACAAGAGTCCGCCGTTCCAATCTGTTAGAAAGCACAAACATCCCTGTTCCTGAAAATGTTCCAGGAGCTTCAGAAGGTTCCTACAGTCGACCGACTACCTGGACAAGCAGGTTGTTCCATCTCACCTGATGGCACAGCCATTTTCCAAGATGACAACACTAAGATTCATGAGGCTCAGACTGTGAAAGTGGTTTATGGAACAGGAGACTGGCCACCACTGAGTCCAGACCTGAACCCCACTGTGAATCTTTAGGGTGTGCTGGAGACCAGTCTCCCACCAACAATACAAGATCTTAATGAAAAACCTTTAAACTCATCACTGTGGCTTCCCTCATTTACAGTGACAACATTAGTTCCCCATAACTTATTTTCCAACATGTAACCGTTACAAACATGGAGAGCTGGTACAGGTGGAGAATGTGATGCTGCACACATCACATGATGAGCAGGATGTGCAGATGTTACCTACCTGAACATCTCCGTGAGCTCTCCTTTGAACAGTGCTACGATGACAGGGAAGCCGACGCAGGCGGGGACCAGGTACAGCAGGGCAGGCTGTGGACAAGTGGTCAGAGTGGAGGTAATCAATTACTTCACTTTAATCACCTTTTATTTGCACAATGTGGGTTAGTTAACAGCTTCAATGTCTCTCTTTTAAAACTTAAACTCTAAAAGTCTCAGTCATTACCCAAAAAACATTGCTTATTTCTCTGCAATTCCAAACTGTATGAACCATTTAGGTATGAAAATAAAGCTAGCATTTAATATATCTTATAGTCAAAATATATATTTTAGCATAGCATGGTATTTAACCCTTTAAAAATTAGCAACAATGCAGAAAAACAATCAATATGTGGACATTGTCTGTGCAAAACTTCATGAAGATGAAATGAAACTGAGCACAGAGAGGTTTTAGTGAATAGAATGCTACGATCACCTTCAAGTGCACCCATAGCTTCCAGTTAAAGGAGAAAAGCAACCAGCTGTGCTGACATAAGCTGAACTAACACAAAGGAAAATACCATGACGTTGCTTTAAAATGAGCCACAAGTTAACGTCATTGGTAGAGTCATATTTTACTTCTGAGGCATTCACTGCAATCAGGAGTTTTCAGAACTCAGACTTCTGCATCTGTTGACAGGCATTTTGGGCCACTGCTCATCAGTAAAGTGATCTAATTTGTCCAGAACTATTTAGTTTTTTATGTTCATTTGTAACTCAGCTTCACATTAATGTGAGTAATTTACTTATTTCCAGTTATTTGAGTAACATTGATAAATGTAGCCTCTTCTTTAATGGACTGTAGGTGTTTTCAGTGCCTTCTGATGAGGCAACTTCCTCTGTCATTAAAACTATCTCCATGTTATCTCCTTATGATGTCATTTTATCCAAAAGTGGATAAAAAGAGAAAAAAACTAACATCCGTGCAGAAACACAGTAAGTACTTAATAATAAAGAGATAAATCTCACCATAACTCCAGCTTCCACTGGAGTTATAGGATTTAAGTTACAGGATTTATTGCAGTAAAATGACACTGATCCACATGTTGCTAACAGGTGATCAATATTTATATCTGAGACAGAATGACAGCGATCATCTTTCAATCAGAGCAATGTCTGATTGGACATGTATCATGTATTTTCTGAAGCGTCTTCTTTGGGTGCATAGAAACTATCTCACTACGTTGTCTCTGCCTCATACCTGTGCATGTTTAAAGGTGTGCATGACGAAGATGGTAAGGCCAAGCCCGAAGATGTAGGCCAGGAAACTGGAGTAGAAATATGTCCTGCTGTTCTTCTTTAGACTGCATAGAAAACACGGATCATACTGAACATAAACATCTAAAACAGATCAGGCCTCAGTGTGTCGGAGGAAAGAGGATGAGGCGTTACCTGACATCAAAGCGCAGCAGCAGGGCAATGAAGATACCTGGGATAACGATGTCTCCCAGACCCAGCATGGCAAAGTTACTGGCCTCTAGTCCTCTCTCCAGTAGGTCCTGGGGAAACACCACTGGAAGACAGAAACATCTGTATCATCACTAAAGATGAATCTTTAGCAGGAGTGAACAGACTCAGTAATACTGAGTCGTATTACTGCTGAAATTAGAGTTACATCCCCCTCTGAATTAAACATTTACATTGTCCTGTTTAAGCCCCGCCCACTTAGCAGTGTGACCCCCTGTGTAAAAACTGACACGGTGACATCAGAATACACCAACAGTCTCATACTTACATTTGATCGGGGCTTCAAATGACTTGGCAACAGTTACCATGACGTTGGTGCCAAACACCTGGGGAAAGAGGTGGAACAGGTGAGTGATGGAGCGGACCTCAGCTTTTAATCTAAAACACTGTTTATGTTGGAATAAAAGATTATAAAGCTTCATAAGGTTCATAAAGCTGATAAATGTTATTCTGATCTTTATATTTTATTTATTAACACAGCACTAATAAAAACATTTCTAAAACCACATAAACCCATTCAGACGTTTTATAGATTGATTCTTTTATTTTAACTCACTGCCCATCAGTTCCACCAGTCATGTAACATAGTGAAAAACAACCGGGGAAAAATTCAAACCGAGCATCACAATGAGGAAGAAAAGAGATTTAAGTACTTTGAACATGTTTTTGATCTGTGCTTTTACGGATTTTCACAACCAACCAAAGTCTTACAGCGAATGATCTCAGCAAGAGAAAATAGCCATCACGTATCCAAACCAGAATATTTTGTTCATGTCAGAGGAGAATAGACAGGTCAGTTAAAGATGATAGAAAAACAACACCAAGTCTAATAAAAACTGGTTCTAACCATGATGTACAGAATAGCTCTGAATATGCAACACATGCAACCTGAAAGCTGCAGCAGAACACAATGGGTTCTACTCATGAAGAACTGAGGCTACAACTCATGCAGAATCACAAACACTCGGTAATAGAAGATGTTGCTGGTCTGATGAGTCTCAGTCTCAGTTCCACATTCAGATGATAGGACAAGAATCTGCTTGAGCCTACTCCAGCAATCACTGGGTGAGAGGCGGGTTTATTCCAACAATCACTGGGCGAGAGGCGGGTTTATTCCAGCAATCACTGAGTGAGAGGTGGGTTTATTCCAGCAATCACTGGGCGAGAGGCGGGTTTATTCCAGCAATCACTGGGCGAGAGGCGGGTTTATTCCAACAATCACTG
>JBAMHV010000014.1:24486772-24498177 GCA_037177535.1 Pseudomugil gertrudae
TGAAGACCACCTGCTGCAGGCTACAAACCTGAACTGTGTTATTCAGAATGTAGATGAGCTAAGTGATAACAGTCCTAAGTACATCTGCCTGTCCGTCCTGGGAGAGGATCTCTCCTTCAATGTGGGCTTCATGAGGTTTCTTTGTTTTATCCCCACAACTGGGGTTTTTAGGAGTTTTACCGAGAAGGAGGGTCTAAGGACAGGATGTCCTGGGTCTGCTTAGTTTAGTGTTTGTTGTGTGTGATTAACTGTGTGTGAAGCCATTTGAAACGACTCTGTTGTGATACTGGGCTATATAAATAAAATTTAATTGAATTTCGCACCTTACCCATACACACATTTCTACCATTCACAATCAATGCAAAGAAGCTCATAAATATTTCAGCATACGAATCAACAACCATCTGTACCATTATACGTTGAATTATGGCAAATTAGAGGGCATGCAAACGTAACTTTTCACAGACTGAAGTCTATACTTGTTGGTGAGTTGGAGACATGTACAAAGATCCTGTTTGTGGGTCATAGTTGTGACGTAACAGTCAAAAGGAAGGCTGCCAAGGGACAGCACGTTGTTTCCAAGGTAAATGGTGTCAGTGTGATGAAGAGGTCTGTGCCAAAAACATATACATATTTACAAAAAAACATGGTCAGATCTCAAGGTAGAGGTGAAGATGTGATGGCTTGCTCCACAATAACGCATATGAGAGTGGACCACCTCTTCTGTGCTCTGGGGGTTGGCAAACGTGTGGGTAGCCACTGTCACTTGGAGCAGCCATCACGTGCAGCTTCTACCTTTAGCTTGTTCTCCACACTGCTGTGCCACAGAAGGATTTAATCATCCTAGCGTGACTTTAATATTCATGCTTCTGTGTTTCTGATCACAATAGTACAAAGTCTGAATGTTAACAAACATGATTTAATGTGGCTTAAATGTATTATCTTATCAGCTGTGCTGCCAGTTTTCCATCATCAAAATGTTACTACACAAGGTCCAAAGTTTATGCAGTGGTACACACTTTTCTCTGTCAAGTTCATTTTTATCAATCTCTAGCTTTGCTTAATGAAGTTCTTGCGCAAATTTCCTGCCTGTTTTTGTTTAAGCAAGCTTTATGAATTAGGCCCCAGACCAGTAGCTTTCTTCAGGTTGGCCATTAGAGCTGAATAAAAGGAACACATGTAAATTGTGACAATGCTGTTACAGTTCTGATAAACCGATCTGATGCTGCTTTGATGTTTCCTCATATGGAGCTCTACTCACAAACTTCTCACACGTTGACACCTGATGGCCTTCATACATTGTGCTATAATAATACTAGTAACTTTTTAACGTTCTAAAAAAAATGAAAGGTGGTTGTTCTGTATTTACTCAAAACTCTAAACATGACAATAAATTCACAACATGTAAATATTTATACTATGTATGGACATCAACAGGGAGGTTCATTGTGTTGGTGGCAGAAGTCTTATTATGAAGCAACTGCAAAGCTTCGCATACAAACTGAAGGTGAGCGAGGCTGACTCGGGCAGGAGGAGAGTAGGAGGCAGAGAGATGTTAGTCAGTTAGAGAGTCATGAATAATTAAGTGTATGTAAAGGGAAGAGATGCAAAAATTGAAATGGTTTGTCCACTTTTCAGTCAAGACACAAGCCTACCCTGTATATATATGTGTGTGTGTGTGTGTGTGTGAAAATACATCAGTTTTTCATTCATTTCTCTAAAACAATGGTTACATTTTGCCAGTTAACAGTTAGCTCTAAATTTTACCCACCCTGTCTCTCTTTTCAGTGGTAATTTGGTAATTGGTAATTTCAGTGGTTAACTTTGGACTTCCTAAAACTATTAGATTACACACACACCAGATCTGTTTCAACTGCATATCACTATATAAATGTCCACCTTGGCCCTGTTACACAATAGCGACCTGTCCAAGGTGTACCCTGCGTCTCACCCAAATGAATGCTGGGATCAACTCCAACTTATTTTTTTTCATTCATTCTTTTGTCTCATTGTCTTTCTCTGAACATGAACATCTCGTGGTTTTCTGTGGACATTTGTTTTGGGTTGAAACTCCAAAGTTTTTCCAAAGATCGGGAAGGTTTTGGAAAAGAAAACTTAAACTTAACTTGAAATTTATTGATGTATGAAGATATTGGCAAATGAAGCATGGTCACGAATAAAGAAGGGAAAAAACAGTTTGGAACTTGCTGGTAACCTAAGTGCATGTAGTTCAGACCTAATGTAGGCCTTTAAAACCAAGAAGCTGCTTCATATGTTGCTGACACTTTGAAGTGCATGTCTAGAAGCAATTCAGCTGGCTGATCCTGATGTCAATGAGGTGAAAAGCAACAAAATACTGGTTATGTTTGGTGATCTGATGTATAGCACCAAGCATGTTACTTATGGAATTGCACAAAGACGTTAGGCTGGATTCTGAAAAGTTTACTAGAGTGAAAATGGAAAGTCTGAAAGCGAATGAGACATCAGTGTAGACAGACGGGATAGTGATAAAGTGTAGGAGGGGAGGCTGATGGTGTGTGATGTTTCTGATGGCGGAGATGGTGCATGTCATTGGTAGTTATGGTTTAAGACACATCACACTCCCTACAACCAAAGAAAGAGAGAGGGAGTCAAAAAGGATGAAAATAAAAGAACAGATGGAAGAAGAGCAAGAGAAGGGGGACAGAACGGTGAAGTTGAAAGAGAGAACAGAGAAAGAGATGTTTTCTCCAGAAACAACATGAAAGTATCATGAGTAATATTTCCTGTTGACTGCTTCTTATCTACATTTTCTTTCTTTGTCTTTACATGTAACTTATGGAAGAAGAAGGTGGAAGTGCCATCCAAAGTGACAATTCTAGCGAGGAATCCCACATACTTCATGGAGAAGACCAACATCTGACATGATATTTAACCTATGGATATTTCCTCCAGAATCAGATCCACAGCAGGATGGTTGGCTGAGTCCTGCTAGTGGACACATGGATCAAGAAGATGCAAAATTTGCCCTTTCCCATGTGCAGCAGGTTACTTTTGATTGAGGTTGCATTTTACTTTTGCAGAGATTTATGCTGTTTGGCTGTTCTTTTTTACTCTGACATTTTCCAGACTGTTTGAGTTTGAAACTTATGGCAGGGGTTGTAAGGATCTACAGGGAAGCTGGTGAATAGCCAGATGGTGCATATTGCATTTCTACTGCAGCACAAACTATCTCTTATATGAGGAGTTCTGAACACTTTGCAGACAGCAATGACACAATACATCTCTGAGCAAGAGGGACGACAGACGCATCCTTTGCCAGCTCCTGTTTCCAGACCCACCTCTTGGAAAGCGATGCTGTAAATGAAGTGTGTAAAAACGATGCTGCTGATTCGCTGACAAACACACTGTCCTGACTGCTGCTTAGAAACCCACAATTTGCTATGCTTTGAACTATTATAGGTCTGAACTTGTACAGGATCACCTGACTGGCTCAGGGGAATGTTCATCAGCCCTATCAGACTTCCTAATTGGAGCACTCAAGGACGAGATCCATTATAATTTGAAATCCGAACTCGAGGAGTGAAAGCCCCCCCCTCCCCTCCTTACCTCTGGTGGGGGGGAGGGGGAGGGAGGGTAAAGGGCACTCCTGGTTTTAAGGTGTAGAACTAGGAGCCTTAGGGTGTAGTTTATAGAGACAATAGGTTTTAGGTTGTAGACTAGACGTGTGGCGGTAGTAGTAATGCAGCTCTGCTCTGTGTCTGTACATGTTTTTCTCTCTTTGTTAAACTAGTTTCAGCCTTGAGCTTGTTGGTTTATTTGCCTGTGTCACCACGCTACAACGACTAGAGTTCTAATACAGTGAGCTAATCTTTGGCTCTGCACCAGTTTTTTCAGCTGTAATTCAGGCAAAAGTTTAACATTTAGTGTCTGTGCTAGCTGACAGGTCACCTCCTGAATCTAAGCAGCTGTGACATCCAGCAACATTTAAGCTCTTTAGCATTTAGCATAGGTTTAATTTAACCTGTCCTTATTTTCTCATCAGTGAAAGGTTGCCTAGCTATTAGCCTGTGTACTTTAAGATTAGTTTATCATGGATGCTAATCAAGGTTCAGGCCAAGGAAATGCTGAAAGTCCTAACCGGGCTGTGGAGTATCTTCTTGAACTCAACAACATCATTGAGAGCCAGCAGAAGCTTCTCGAAACCCAACGGCGTAGAATTGATGAATTGGAGATCCAGCTGGACCGGCTCAGCCAGGAAAACAAGGACCTGCGTTTGGATCGGCAACCTGTCGCTCCTCCTTTGTCTGCTCTGCCCCCTGAGCCTCCTCTCCCACCTCCTCCCCCACCGCCTCCTCCAACTCAGACTGCATCAACATCATATTCTACAAAGAATCCCCACCACCACAACAGCCAACAACAAGCTACCCCCCAGCCTCCCTCCTCCAACCGTCATCAGCACAGCTATCATGTCCAGCATCATCAGCAGCACCACCACTCCTACAACAGCACCGCCACAAACACTATCCCAATACCTGCTCCCAATTCAGCCAACTCAATCTCCGTCAGTGTCCCGACCCAAATACCAATTCCAATCTCCACCTCAACCCCAGCCCCAGCTCCACCTCCTACGCCCCCTCCCATCCCACCAAGAGACCAACCGCGGGCCCACAGCCGGTTGACCCGAGTGCCCTCAACCAGCACAGGCACCAGCACCAACTTTGTGGAGAAGGAGAAGGAGAGGCTTGAGCGTCTGCATAGAGCCAACACTGCCAATAACCACCATGCGCACACCCTCCATCATCACAAATCGTAAGTCCAAATGAGTTTGTTTTTCAATTTAAACCAAAGGTAGCATGCAAAGATAGCAAGCCAGTCCTATTGTCTCATAAAATCTGAGCTTTTTAAGTATTCTTTTGGAGAAAAAGGAGAGAATGCCATATTGATAATTCATTTAGCAGGCTGTTGAAAGCCCAACCAATGGTGCATTTAGGAGCTCCGCACAGAATATGTTAATTTTGATATAAAGCTAAAGTTTTACAAAACATGATTTTATCGAATGCTTCTGGAACATTAGTAATATGACATCCTGTCCCTGCAGTTTCTGACTAAATCACATTTCACTTGGAGCTTGTCACCACATTGTTTGGTTTTCTAAAACTCAAGTTAATCTTTAACTCTGATGGCTACTAACTCTGCAGCTACTCTCAAAGGTTCTATGTAAGCATAAAGTTGCACCCTTCTGCTAAATTACAGCCAGAAATCATTTTTTGGCATCGTCATTGCTGACTTAAATAACAAAAAGATTGCAAGCAGTTGTTTTCTGAAAGAGATAAAAGATGTGATCTGCCAAAGATAACCGCTGAAGTGTTTATTCCCTTCAGACAAAATGATACTACTATGCCTTAAATCTTACATTGACATTATTGGGTGTTGGAACTGCTAAATCTTCATTTTTAAAATGAGTAATTAAGGCTACAGAGTGAAAGGTTGTATTTGGACTTTGTAAATTGCATCAGGAGTGTGTGAGATGAGACAGATTAACTTAATTACAGCAACACTGATTTCTGACCAGTGTTTTTTTTAAACAGGTACATTTTTAACCAGCAAACATGGTTGTTCTTTATTATAAAAAAAGATGCTTTTTGTTAGGAGTAAAGTTGTGAACAGTTTGTATCACTGTGGTACTCATCTTACAAATCTTTCAGTCACCTTATTTTGTTTTATCCTTTTTTCTTTGCATTGAATGTATATTTACTCAGAACTGTTTTTGTTGGTCTGACATAACTTTGTTGCCTGGCAACACAATCTTAGAAGCAGCAGTACTGTTTATCCATGGATATTTGCTGCTGCCTACTACAAGATGTCTTTGTACATGGAGCTGAAAGGTGTCGTAGGACTGCAGTTGTCCTGTGTCTTCTCCAAGCAGTTCCCTTATAACTGGTAACACTGAACCCACATTTGTGGGAAGCACTGGTTATGGCAGTCTCTGTTGCTATGCAACAGTGAAAAAGCCCTTAAAGGACAGTATTCTTACTAACAGCTGAAATGGTTTTAACCTTTGTTCGTGCTCAGACCACCCTGGGCTTTGCTAAGCTCACAGTGATGTTTGGAAAACAGAGCGTCACTGCAGACACTGGCAAAAAAAGACTCCCAATACGGCTGCAGAAATGAAGATGGAGGAAAGGCAGTGATGACTCAGACAAATAAAATAGTTATATTGCTTTGTTCTAAAAACTTTATTTATGTGCAGCCAAAAAGTAAAGTAGATTTTTCAGGGGAGTAGACAACGTGCCACTCAGCCTCCCAGATCAAGATCAGGCATCTTGAGGTATCAAAGACCTGACTCATGAAATGTTCCGGTACAGCTGAACTTATGAGAAAAAGCTGGCCTCCAGCTCTGACATGATGTAACAGACAGAGCAAAGATGAGATCTGACAATGAGAAAGATAAGGCTGATTTGTTATAAAATTACACAACACAAATGGTTGCTTGCTTCCTCTTCAACTAACTGAGTGCAAGCCAAAATATCCCACACTGCACTGGGGCTGATTATGGCATGCAGGCATGACAGTATGGTGCAGAGCTGCCCACACTAGTTTCTGAGTAATTTCATACATCATGATGCAGCAAAATTCAAAACCCCCTCAAACATGTTTACTTTGCAGGATAGGAGGATGAAGTGGGAAAAACCACACATGCACATGTGCACAGGATGCAATGAAGCTGCTCAAATACTCATCATCAGGCAAATCTCTTTTATATATTAGTTTTTTTTTACTTTAGTGCCAGTGGAAAAACACTGTCTATGCTGTCAAGTTTCAAGTAAATTGATTCCTTACATATAAATAACACAGGCCTAACCTGATAGCTCACACTAGCACACACACTGGTAGAAACATACATGACAGTTTTATGTCAAATATTGACATAAAACAAAGATTTCCTTTATCTGTAACAAACCTGCCAAGGATAAAAAAATCATATTTATGAATACAATCAACTGTTACTCCATAAAAAAAAAAACTTATATATTTACAAAAGATTCTGGGGCTTACACATTATTTATGACCAGTTGTACTTTCTGAAGAAATTTGTGAGAAGGTTGAATGAATGCATCATGATATGAAGGTGTGAGTAGAAATAAGATAAACAGATACAAATTTAGAGTGCTACTTTAGGCTGGTAGTGTGATGTAACTGTACCGTGCAAATATGTCAAGTCACCAAGTCACCAAACAAAATGCAGTGAAGAAAAAAGGAAATAAGAGAATGCATCAATTTGTCTCCTTTCTTAAAAATGTATTTTTCCTTTCTTTTCCTACAATTACCCCAAGAAATGTGTCTACATACATTATTGAGTTAAAGTTGGATGATTATGTAAGTGTTTAAATAGTTCTGGGGTCTGATTATTGGGATTGCTTCTTTGCTGATTTAACTTTTTTTGTCCACCAATAAATTCAACTACAGTTACAATTCACCCAAAGGGTACATGTTCTAGCTTGTTACGTCATCTACAAAGGGTAGTTTGTTCTTGCTTTCAAAGTCTGGTCAATCCTTATTCCATGATAAGCTTTATCTGCAGTGTGGCAGAAATCAGGTATAAATTTTAGTTTGTGCTTCCAGGGCTCAGACTGGATACATTTTTTTCTTTCAGTCATGACCCACAGCTCGTGACCATAGGTGAGGGTGGGGACATAGAGCGACCGGTTTAGTTCCGGCTCAGCTCCCTCTTCACCATGACAGACCGGTGCAACATCCACATCACTGCAAACACAGCACCAATCCGCCTGTTGATCTCCTGCTCCACCCTCACCCCAACTCGTAAACAAGACGCCAAGATACTTAAACTCCTCCACTTGGGGCAGGATCATATCCCCCACTCTTAAAGGGCACTTCACCCTTTTCCGGTTGAGAACCAGATTTGGAGGATGCTGTTTCCTATTGCAGTCGCTTCACACTCGGCCACGAATCGCTTGAGTAGAGCTGCAATGCAGACCAATCTCTGACACCGGTCTTACAAGGACCAAACAGCTCGAAAAAGGGAGTCCGGTACCCCATACTCCCGAAGTACCCCCACAGGAGCCCCCGAGGGACACAGTCAAATGCCTTCTCCATGTCTCTCAATCTCACCTCTCCAGGTCTCACTGTCGCCACCCACGTGAGCATTGAAGTCACCCAGGAGGACGAGGGAGTCCCCGGGTGGAGCGCTCTCCAGCCCAAGGACTCTAGAAAGGGTGGGTACGCTGTACTGCTGCTCGGTGCATAGGCACAAACAAGTCAGGACCCGTCCCCCCACCCGAAGGCGGAGGGAGGCTACCCTCTCGTCCACTGGCGTGAACCCAAATGTACATGCCCCCGGCCAGGAGGCAATTAGTATGCCCACACCTGCTCGGCGCCTCTCACCGGGGGCAAGGCCAGAATGGAAAAGGGTCCAACCCTTCTCGAGGATACTGATTTCAGATCCCAAGCTGTGCCTTATATAAGAGCTTGGGATCTTATGCCAGCTGTTTATTGCCGACACCTGACGCTCAATCTTCGCTCCTGGTGACAGGCACTGCGATTGGCTGATGCGGACACACCGCCGTTTTCGCCCTCCCCATTGGTTCCAGAGGGACCAATCACAGCTCCTGACGGCATCCAACTGGAAATTAAGGCTGCCGTCTCCATTCAATCTAGGAGCAACTGTTGACAGCCAGTCTGCTCCCGGCCTGGGAATCGAGTGTTGTATGGGTCTTTAGAGTAGCCTAGCTACCTAGTTTTGAGAGCGTACCTTTTAAGGGTACATTTATGCTAGGCTAGATTAACGTTTTGGGACTGTTTAGTTTATTGGAGCTGCTCATTCTTGTAATAATTGCCTACTTTGATTACCTTTTAACATCTGGTCTTTTGTTACGCCCTAAATCATACCCCAACCTGGGTCATAACAAAGTGGGGGCTCGCCCGGGATTTCTTTATTTTCCTGTGGTGACTGTGGTGTGATTAGGATAAAATAGCCTAGTGTTTATTGTCGGTACGTAAAATGGCTAGACCAGACTAGAGGGGAGGGGAGGTGGAGGTGCCACCCCCTAAGACTCCCAGTCCTGCAACTGTTGAGATGGGATCTGGAGTGAAGCAATGAGTAAAGACGCCCGTTACGCTTCCCAGATATGAATCCCCTTCTCCGGTCAGCCCTGAGGCCAGTGGCCAGGCCCGTCTGAAGTTGCGGTTGGCTCGGTTGGAGTATGAGGCCCGTGAAAAGGCGGAAGCTCGCCAAGCTCAAATGGAGTTTGAGTTACTGGCTGGAAATAGAAGCTGACAAAGCTGTCATGCTCTGACCTGTTGAGCTGGAAGCCCAAGCCCAGGCACCGCCCACTTGTCCTCCTCAGCAGCCTCATCTGTCTCTTCCACTGCCTTTGATGTAAGCAAGAGTATTGAATTGGTGCCTGCATTTCGGGAGTCTGAGGTTGACTCATATTTTTCAGCATTTGAGCGCATCACAGGGGCTTTGTCCTGGCCACTAGATGTGTGGCCTCTGTTACTGCAGCGTAAGCTGTCTGGAAAGGCACAGGAGGTAGTAGCAGCGCTTCCTCTAAAGGATAGCCTGGACTACGCTAAAGTAAAAACTGCTGTCATGCAAGCTTATGAGTTGGTTCCTGAAGCTTACAGACAAAAGTTTCGGCAGCAGAGAAAAGCTGCTAGACAAACTCATGTTGAGTTTGCTTGAGAAAAGGGAATTCTTTTTGATAGCTTGTGTGTGGCATCAAAAGCTAATGATTATGATTCCCTGTGGGAACTAATATTATTGGAAGAATTTAAAAAGTGTGTATCTGATTGTATTGTCTTGTACTTGAATGAACAAAAGGTGACGTCTCTTGCGTCAGCTGCTGTTCTAGCTGACGAATACGTGCTCACGCACAAAACTTATTTTACAGTTGGTACTGAAACCCTTCACTCCTCTCCAGTGCCTCAGTCACAAACTGTAAAAATCTCCACTGAAAAGGAAACTCGTGAACTTCCGGTGACGCCATGATAGGAACAACAGCGTGATAACAGAGCTCCGTCAGAAATTTTTTATAAAGTAATGACACCCGTACATTTTGAGAACCTTCAGTTTTGCCAGTAATAGTTCAACAAGATGAGTTCTTCCACAAGACAAAAGACGTCCAGCAAACAAGGGAATACAAAGGAAAAGGACGACAAACAACAGAAATCGCCCAGTCCAGTTGACGCTAGCTCAAATGCTATTAGCCGCCAGCTAACTAACGAGGCCACACTTTTGGAGGAGATAAAAAAACTTCGTGAAGAAAACAAGGAAGGCCACGGTCAAACCAAATTGGCATTGGACCGCTTAGAGCAGGCTGTGGCAGATATTAGAAGTCAAATTGGCGAACATGAAGAGAAAATTATTGGGTTGGAAGAAAGGATGAGTGTGGTTGAAGATACAGGGGCCAGACAGCAGAGGGCGCTCCAACATTTGCTTTGCCGCGAGACAGAACTTACAGCTGTGTGTGATGATTTACAAAACAGACCAAGAAGGAATAACCTGAAAATCTTTCAAGTACCGGAGGGGAGCGAAGGTGAAAATATGATTCAGTTTGTGAAAGACTTGCTACACAAAGTGCTGACGCTCCCCCCTGACATGGACATCAGGATCAAAAGGGCTCACCGTTCACTTTAATCAAAACCGAATGACCCCGCGGCACCTCCCAGGTCTATCATAGTAAGATTTTTGGATGCATCGGTAAAAGATCGAATTCTACAGCAAGCATGGAGCCAAAGACAGGTGTCGTTTCAAGACAAGCAGATCTTTTTTGACCAGGACTATTCTCCTGAGTTACAAAAAAAGCGAGCCAAAGTCCATGCGGTTATTAAACAACTTAGACAAAATGGCATCGGGGTAAAATGCCTATACCCAGCACGACTTAAACTAAAACTGGACACGGGAGAAAAGATCTTTACTACGCTGATGAGTGAAGGATCTGAAGGATCTGGGAATTCAGATACACTGCGGGGAAAAGGAGCGCTTTGAGGAACGAGTGATGGAAGGATGAGCCCGCAGCACGAAAAGAAGGAAGGAGGGGACGCTGTCATCGTCAGACTTTAAAGCCATTATGCAAGAGGAGGACTAATTACTGTAAATAAGGTAGAGAGAAAAAACAACAACAAAAAAAAAAAAACATAAATGCCCAAATAATCAGTATTTCTTAGAGCTCTTTGGCTAAACTAGGCATTTATGGACTGTGTGTAAGTAGAAGGTTATTTACTAAAAAGCAAAAAAAAGATCTTGAGTTGTCAAGGATAACCTAGAAAATATTTTAATTTTGAACGGACGGGAACTGTTTTATTTCGTTTCTTTTTTTGTGTGGACATATGAGTGTACAGCACTCCATAGGACCTCTTTTACATGTTAATGTATTACTGGTCATTGTTGCACATTACGTGCT
>JBAMHV010000014.1:24508409-24519693 GCA_037177535.1 Pseudomugil gertrudae
GTAGCTCTTTAAAATATTTGTTGGCTTCTTCCACCAACACCTCTAATTCCATTGGATCAAACTTATACTTTTGCTTGTGGTTATGTGAAGTCGTCATGACACACGCTACATCCTCATTTTAAATAGGCGTGTCTCCGACACAGCAAGCGCTGTCATTTGCGTCAGCAATCTTAGTAGATCACGTACTGACCACAGTCCCGCCCCACACACTAAATTCTAGATTCCACACGCTAATTAGTACACGCTAATTAGTACATGCTAATTAGTACATGCAAATTGAGATCTTAATAGATTCAGCCCTAAGAGCGGACCACAGCTCTTTCCCCAAACAATGTCTAGTTACCAGCACAGTGGCAGATATCCGGCAAAGAATCTCAGGTACCTGGGGCCTCATTTATAAAGCTTGCTTACACCAAAAACGGGCCTGAATATTGTGTAAGTACTTTACTAAGCAAAGTTTGGGATTTATAAAAAATAAACGTCACGTAGAAAAGTGCGTACCGCTGTGCCAACTTTGGACCTTGCTTAGTAACATTTTGGAGGGAAAACTGGCAGTACAGCAGATAAGATAATACATTTAAGCCACATTAAACCATGTTTGTTATAATTCACATCAGACTTTGTATCATTGTAAACACACACACAGAAACATGGATTATTATAGACATGCTTAAAAACCAAGGTATTTATTCCATAAATATGTATTTAAACACTTAAATGAGCACAGTATGATCATACTAAATAAAAAATGTTTTAACATTTACTGCTGCAGCAACGTGCTGCCACTCGTGATTGTTACGCCACAAACAGGATCTCTTGACGTGTGTCCACTTCACCGACTTCAGTCTGTAAATAGTTCAGTTTACGTGTCCTCTCAGTGGCTATAATTCAATGTAAAACGCCACTGACATTCATATACTGACATACTGTACTGTATGTATGAGCTGCTTTGCATTGACCACGTGGTAGAAAGTGGATGTGTAGGGGCAGGAAGTGAACCAAATTCAGATTCCTGCACAACATTTTCATCAAGGTTGTGATTTATAAAAGGAAACTGCGTGAATCTGTGTGTAAGTAGAGTTTTATAAATCAGACTTTTAACTTGGCGTAGCAACTTTTCGTTTTTTTGTGTAAGTACAATTCTAGTAGAGTTTCTACGCAAAGTTTTATAAAGGGTCTGGTCTGCACCTGACTCGGACATGATAAACTCTTCCTGAATAAAGAAAATGACTTCACTCCATGAGCGCCTAGCAGCACAGAAATGCAGAAATATTTGTGCATAATATGGAGAGGAGACCCCTAAATCTCAACCACATGAGGAAGATTTTCTGAGGAGAAAAAACAGCTGAGAAACCTATTCTGCATGATTATGTAGACTAGTATACTTAACAAAAAAAAAACAAAAAAAAAACCTCAACATGTAAGAAAGCACATGTAAGAACGCCAAACACAACAACACACATGATGCGGGGTGGGGGGGTCGGGGTCTTCCCTCACTTCAAGTGGACGCAGCCAGTATCAGCGCGAACCAGCCAGAAGCTCCGGAGTGGGAGGAGGTCATAGGACATCAACCAAGACAGTGAGTTGTAGGGCGGGTGTTATCTGTAGGCTGAACCATGTGGTGAGTGTGCGTGTATCAGGTGTGCGCGCCAAGCCATTCAGTCCATCTCCATGGCAACAAAAACGTCCTTCAGGCCCGGAGTGTTTGTTGAAGAGAAGGGAGGCGAGGGGGTCAGAGCTTCTTATCTGTTGACATTCCAGGGGAAGTTTGTTATTTTATCAGGGAGCCAGATTCAGATTGTTGAGTTGTTTTGACTTCAGACTAGTGATTTTCCAGCCTTGAGTCTATGCTGGATCTCAGGCTGTGTTTCCAAAAAAAGCCGAAAAAAAGTGATCAATTTTGATTGATCTGGTCAGACACCCTATTCACAATGTTATTCATGCTCCGTAACAGTTCAGGGACCCTGGCCTGCCCGCCTGCATAAGCAAGCAGGTAATCCAGCTTGCGGGTCTGCTCTGCGAGAGTCATAGCATTCATGGCCCGATCTCGGTCCTCTGCGTTCCTATGCAGAAGCCTCACTAATTTCCATGTCACAAAGACCCCACACACGCCAAACAGCAGGGTCGCAGTGCACATCAAAGCAAATAGGTACACATCCTCCACATCTTCCACAGAGAGCATCGACAGACATATCACATTCCACTTGTCCTAAGCGTTCATAATATATCCGGCCAGATGCGTCCCTTCAGGACACGCGGCTCTACCCCAGTCGCCCTTCGGGTTGAAAAGATTTTATCTATTGTGCTCAGAGACCAGCTGATCAGATCTATTCCTCGGATTGGTGTTTAGGAATGAGGACGGAGAAAAAGCTCTTAAAAAAGTTTCCACAGGACAAGACAAAAAATGCAAGAAAAGCAGGGAGGAGCGGGAGCAGAGGTGCAGAGCGTCCGTCTCGGTCGAGAGCCAGAAGAGAGAGAAACAAACAAACAATCTTTTTATGTGCAGACATGCTTCAGCAGATCAATAATCTGAACATGGAGTTGGACTGGGGGGCATCTGAATGATTGGATGACACATGGTGGTGCAGTGTTTACCACTGTGGCCTCACAGCTAGAAGCTTGCTGGTTCGAGCCCAGACTGGGGAGGGTTGTCCAGCAGCCTTTCTGTGTGGAGTTTGTATGTTCTCTACATGTATGCGTGGGTTCTCTCCGGGTACTCCGGCTTCCTCTCACCCACAATACATGCATGTTAGGTTAAGTTGCTTTGTATAAAAAGCGTCTGCCTCATGACTGTATAGTATAGTACAGTTCATCATCCAGTGACATCTGTACGCTGCATTTGGGTTCTTTCAGCTGTAAACTGCAGTCAAATTTGAGTCTGTTGATTCAGTTTGAAGTGAAAGTGTGGATTTAAGTATTTTATGTTATTTTCAGTAAGAGGTAATCATATAGAACGTCTGCATCAGAAGGATTTTATAAGCCTCTAAGAAAAAGCCACTTGGAAAAAATGAATGCTCCAGATGAAATATGGGAGCAACTCTTTCTCTCTCACCTCTATTGCTGATCACCACTGATGCAGATTTCTGTTGCTTGATTTATGACTCATTACATTATTTAAATGAGACAAGGAAAAAAAAAACTGCTGAATGGGATCACAGTGATAGATTACAGCCCTGTTTAAAAATGACAGCTGTGACAATTACCACACTAATTTGCACATTTCAGTATTACTTTTGCAGTAATGTGTATTACTGGTGCTATCTCCAAAACAGCTCGGCTTCTTCATAAGCTCATCCCTCCACTCTCATCATTCATTCATCCTTCCCTCCTTCCCTGTCGTCTGTCCTGAAGGAGAAACTTTCAGAAATAGCTGTGAGTTTGATTATCTCTGACTCTGTAAAAGGTTTATCATTTTACAGATTAACTGTGTCCCAAGGTGATGAGGGAATGTTACTTCACCTCAGAAGAAAGTTAAACTCAGAAGGTCATTTCTTCAGTTTGATATAAAATAAAGTTAAATAAGATAAATACTGACATATGGTGGCTGATTGCTGTACTGCAGCACATTAGCTATCTAGCTCCTTTCTTTTCTGATGATGCTCTTTTTCCACCATCTTTTTATCTCTTTGTTCTTGCTTTCTTCTTGCACTTTCCCCTTCTCTCCATCTTTGTCTCTCATCTGTTGGTCTGTCTCTCAGAGAGGAGGAAGATGACGACATCGCCCATCAGTTCTGTTGCCCAGCCTCTGAGTGCAGTAGCCCCTCCTCTAGGTAACATGGGGTGACTATGTCACTTTTTCCTGCCCTTCCCAGCATTGTCCAGGTACTTTAAGGGGTGAATAGGAACCCCCACCCTGCCTCTGACATAACTGTCTCCGTCTTCTCAAACAAGTAAAATAAAAAAAATCATATCCATTAAAATTCAACTAAAGGAGGAAAAGTGGGGATTATTCATTAACGATTTTCACGCTGAGGACCTGTTTGGTGAAGAAACTGGATGCTAACAAGCTTAAGAAAGGTCAAGCTTTAAATGAAAATGATGAAGCTGGCATTGCACTCCTGCTGATCCAGTTTTTTTTTTTTTTGTTGTTTGTTTTCTTTTAAACTTGGTGATAACTTTTCCTAAAGAGAAAGAAAATGCCACCCTGGCATGGACAGTTTGCAGCAGGAGGACTGATCATCACCGTTGCTGTCTGACGTAAATGGAGATGTTCAGACCTTACCTCTTCCTCCAGCTCCTACTTTGGGTCTGAACAGGGATTTGATCCATTTTTCTTTCCTGTTTGTGCATGAAACCAGGGCCAAACTGTGCCTAGAGCCCAAAGTAGACCAAGTTTGATGATGGTTAATGGAACTTCAGGACACAAAACTTTCCAGTTCCACCACGATGGCAGTGGAGCAGCTGTGCTGTCCCAACTTTGCCTATTCAGGGCACTGGTCTGTTGTGCAGATAGTTTTCACCACAACACCAAACTGAGGTACGTGGGACTGAAGACTTCTTTTGTCTCGTTACTGGACACAATAATGAGAATATTGCTAGCAAGTTCATGAAAAGTACAAGCCACTCTGCCAGGTAACAATCCATTATGTAAGGGTTATCTGCAGTCAACACAACCTGGTCAGCTGGAAAAAATGGCTTAAATAACAATCACTGGAGTCACAGTGTTTATCTCCTGCTCTGTCTTTTCTATTATGATATTACGGTCCTCTCATACTGTGTGGCCTGGGTTCTCCTTAGAACAGCTTCTTGTTTTTTTCTGTTATTTTCTGGCTGTTTATATAAATGTTTGTGTAAATATCGTAAAATTACATAATGCAAATTAGCTTGGTGCTACGTTAACATGTCCACAATTCAATGCCAAATCAACTGTCAGGCCTGTAGGTACTCTTTCTGATGAGGTATGCCAAGTCACTCACTGGAAATTAAAACCGTTGAAGTCTCTCTTTCTCTCTCTCTCTCTCTCTCTCTCTCTCTGTCTCTCTGTCTCTCTCTCTCTGACACACACACTAGATAGTGTGAGATAATAAATGGCATCAGTCAAATCTGGAGGACATTCAGTTTGAGTGTGTTTACATGCACAGGAGTGCATGTAAAATCGGGAAATATCTTCACTATGTTCATATTACCATAGCAATATCTTCACAATGTTTGGTTCCTGATCACATTTTACATTTACAGACAGAGCTCCAAGAGTCCATCGGTTACCTTAGCATGAGCTTTGCAGAAGCACTGGTCTATCTGCAGGATTTTTGTCTGATGGACATACTAGAGCCTAAAGTTAAAGACAGAATGTGTCAGCCACTGCTGGCTGGCTACAAGTCCTCATTTTGGTGACAGCCTGAGAGGGAGACTGTTCTGTCAGGTCAATAATTGCTTGTTTGGTGATTATAAGACTACTGTCTACTGTTAAAGATTTGTGTAATTTGGGAACCTCGCAGAAACAACAGCATGATGATGAGTTTAAAAAAAAGCTAAAGTTCAGAACATGGGCTTTGTGAAGTCTGTAAAGGATTACAGAGTGGCTGTTCTCCTGAATTGTAAATGTCTTGAATCACACGATCTAATAGAAGGACAGAGGTAATTTCAATCAAACAGTATTCCGAAAAGGTGGTGATAGGCAAACTGAACATTTAAAAGGGTGTACAACATTGCTGGTATACAGATGAACTGGCTCTGAATGAGGGCTGGACTTTATGGTCGAGACAGTCAGGAACAGCTGTGTCCAACCAGCCATACAGGAGAGCTTGGAGAAGCAAAACCAAAACCTGACACATCCTAACAGTACACATGTATACAATGTTGAAGTCTTGAAGCTATAATATCTACTCACAGACAAAAACATCTTTATGTCAGCCACCATATTTTCACAGCTGTATGTCCATTTTTACCATGAGATGTCAGTAATTCTTACACACTATCCTTAATCTGTGGGAACCCTCTGCAACTTAAAGCCTGGTAATGTAGGTTTCCAGTAACGTCATCACTTTCATGTTTCGTAGCCAATGAGCCCAGTAGTCATTTGGGGACACTTAATTTTATGTTGTGTCTCTCCAGTGCATGCAAACACACTCAATAAGTTTCCATCAGAGAGAGGAAGCTGAAAGAGAGTGTGCTGAGAGGAGCAACAGCAGAGACTATTTTGCTTTTCTCATGTCCGCTCTGTTTATCTCATTTTTATCTCAAAGAAATAAAGGCATCCCTCTGATTCAGTGCCAAATTCATCAACTTAAAAATGAATAAACTTTGGTAATGCCAAGTGTATGAGAAAAAGTCACCCATGCCCTCCAGTATACCGTCCATTTTAGCTGTAGGGTCACATCTATATAGGGGATTTGAGCCTACGCAGGCAGCAATCTAACAGGTTGTATTTCTGCTTCCACACACCTGAACTATTGAAATGGCTTATACAGCCTATCAGGTTTTGCACAGTGACTCATTAACTGAACTCAGCTGTGTTGGCGCAGGAATACATTTAAACTGCTAGCTTGCCGTCCAGTAGGACTAAATTGGGAACCCCTGCCATAGATTAAATTTTTTGGCATATTTAGCTAATTATTCTGAGCTTCTTCTATCAATGTGTGCATTTAAAAAGCAATATTTATGTTTCTAGTTATAAGACTGATTGTAATTAAGCTCATATTGAATTTGAGCAGTGTAAACCAATGAATTACTGATGAAAATAATCTGTTTAGATCCAAAGTTTTTTAAACAACATAAAGGTTTACACAGTTCCTGTTTCCTGATGGGATGAACATAACTCATCAACCACTAACATTACTGTTATACAGGAGGAGGAAATCTGTGTTTTTAACCATTATCTGTTAAACTCCATATAAATTCCATTTAATCTGTGGTATGGTGTAAGAAAATATGTTTTTATGAGGAACATTGTGGTTTGAAAGTTTGATATACTTTATATTTAAATGGATTTCTTAAACCACAGTAAAATTGCTGAGAATGGTAGTACAACACAAGCCTGCACAGGAACATGTGCTGCTCTTAGCATTACATAAAGTTATTGCTTTAGTCATATGCATTTTGTTACATGTTTTAACAGTTTTTTTGCTGGTTCATCATTGTTTCTTCATCTGATTCTAATATTATCTTTCATTGGCGATCAAACCACTGTCTATGTGTAAAATTTATGCAATATTTTCCAAATGTTTGCACATTATCAGCATTTTCACTCCAGAAACTATTCTTCACCGGCTGTAAGTCACAAAGCATACCCAGTATTTTTATTCTCAGCAGCTTATTTTAAAATCCTAATGATGCATTCATGCTCAAACATCCAGCTGCAACATTCTTCCTGCCTGAGTTTGCTGCTTAGGCAACAAAGCAAACATTATACATTGTACCCCAACTTTCTAATCTTTTGGTTAATGCATGACAAGTTCTGTTTTACACATTTTTAAAAATTTAGTTCACTTAAAGTGAATCCAGGTCTATCTTTTTTGGAGGACCGGAGTTTGTTTGCTCATTCACGTCCTTAAACAGATGTTACTTTCTGAGCAAATGAATTAAGATTTTTCAGATTGTGGATTTAAGCCTTTAAGTCAGATTAGTGAGTTTTGCCACAGAAACTTCAGCTTGAGTTGTATGCAAAAGTAAAAAAAAACAACTCCAGAGCATTAATATTTTATGAAGAAAAATATCAAATCAAATCATTTTTAATGCAGCACTTTTCACACCCACAGCAACACACAGTGCTTAAAAATGCAGATGGATTCTTTTTTTTTAATCAAATTTAAATAAAAGTAAACATGATTTTTTAATTAAACTGCATTTTGGTTAAATAATAAAAGTAACTTTCTGTTATGAACAGGGGAATATAGAAAATAATGTCAGACTCTCATGGTTGTAGAAATCTCGTTATGTCAGTGTGCAACATATTGTTATGAGCTGCTTACTCGGCTTTGTGGTGAGATCAGTTCACTGCCCACAAACTGGTTTTAGCTCCGCTTCAGCAAACGAGACAGTATAACAGCATCATCACTAAGATATTTGACTTAGTGGCACCTGGAAAAAACAACTTCCACTAACTGGAAACAAACATCCTGGAGAAGAGAGGTGGATTAACTGTGAGAGTAGGACAGTCCAAGCCCCTGTGCAGAAAGCCATAACAGTGTGACCACACTGGATCTGCAGAAACACATGCTACAGTTCCATCTGTACAGGACCTGACACAGTCTGAGTCTGAACTCAGACTTCGGTTTTTACACCTAATAAAACCAACATTAGGACCCAACTATGCTGGCTTGAAGTGGTAGACCCACTTAGGCATAGCAGTACTCAAACCTCCATCCCTGGAACTAACTGGTTTGTGCCACGATATGGCTCTTCACAATCCGTTTGAAGATGGACCCATCACTGCTGGACTTTGTTGTAATATGTCTGAATGCTACAACACCTCTGAAGGATTTGTATATGAATTCTCAAGCAGCACAAACAGCAGCTTCCAGCAGGAAAATGTTTCATCAGCCTCTGAAGGAGTTTGTGTTTAGAAAAGTGGAGAGCTCTACTAGTATGGGATTTCAACAACTCAGTAACTCCCATTGGAGACAATCAGTCTGTGGTTGGAGAGTTCAATGCACACTACATAGCCCAAAAGTGCACAGACCCACAACTTTGATTGTTGATTACCTAATTGAGTGTGTTTCTTTAACATTGCTAACCAGGTGTAACAGCAACAGTTTAAATAACAACCTGAGATTTATTTCTTTTGTTTATTTTTCTTTTTTTTTTTTTTACTTTTCCAATAAGAAAGCTATTTTCACTTGGGAACAAATGTCATAATTCTCTCTAATTGTTAGGAACAATCTTGTCAAACACTGTGTAATGTTATCTTTATTTCAGGCCTAACCCCCTACTGAACCACAACTCTTCTCACTTTAACAGCCTCCTTAAACAAAGAATATGTTTGCTTTGATTTATATGTTTATCATGACTGACTTGTTTATTTTGCAGTTGTTTGTGCACATCTTCAGAAATGAAGGGAAGTAATGGTGTGGGGATCTGTTTACCAGAATGTAAGGTCACAGGCTTCACATATAAAAGTGATCAAATATTTATAAGATACGCTTTTTGATCAAATTTGAAGAGGTGCCCAAGTTCCCTCCTCGAGATCCCTTCTCCAACACACCTGCATCAAATAGCTTAATTTCTTCTTCTGCGTGTCATCCAGCTCTGCAGAGGTCTGGTAACAAGCCATTCATTGGATTCAGGTGTGCTGGACAGGGGTTGCATCTAAATGTTGTAGGATGGTAGATCTCAGATCACTCCTGGTCTATACAATGTGTTGCTGCACAGTGACAAATATGGTTGTCATTATTTTGTTTGTAATCTGGAGAAGATCAGGTCATACCTTCTGTTTGACTGCTCAGTATACTTTCTTTTATTGTTTTTCTTCTTTAGTGAGCCAGTTCAGTTTTCAGTAAAACTTTAAACTAATTTTCTCGTTTTGGAACATGACCGGAAGCAAATTCCAGGCTCGAGCTCCTACTACAATGAGCCAGAGGTTAGTATCCTGTTTGAGCTTACCTTGACATCTACATTGTACAACAATTTCATGTTATATTGTTTAATTTCTCCCAAACACTCCAGCTGTTCTCTGTCTAGTGTCAGACAGAAAATGAGTTGTTCTAACCAGAAATGTATTCAAATATTAACAAAAATATTTCAATAAACCTAAACTACTATATGTTTTGGTTTATAAAACTAAAGTTTATTCGTGTAAAAAGGGATTAAACACTTTAAATTACTACTAGTTAGCTTGTTAAATAACTAAAACTGAGATAACATACTACGGTTGACCTCCCATGCCTCCCAACACCCAGAAATGTTGCAATTTCAACAATTTACCAGAGAAAATGCTTCCAAAACACTGAGAAAGAACAGCAATGTTAAATTATTAGATTCCGAGGTCATCACTCATGTCACTCTTCTGACACGTGAACCTCACAAAGCCAGGGTCACAAAAATCACCATTACTGATCGCTAGCTAGCAGAATGTGTGACTTTACTGTATCTTCATTTCAATTTCCCGACTTAGGAACTAATACAGGTTTTCTCATCTTATGATAAGTATTTTTAAGCCTCAGTTGTATTGTGAAACATATATTAAGCAACAAAATGTAGACTAGCGCTACCTGTGGTCACATTTTCTGATGGGTCACAGATTTTGTTGTAACAGCAGTCAATATTGGAACTATCTATTTTTTAGAACTGTCAGCAGCTTCATGAACTATGTGACTTTCACATTCCATTTGTTCAATAGAAGTCTACAGGAGTGTCATCATGCTCTATTGGAGAACTCAGGTTGCCCAATGTGTGTCGAGCCCCTTATGGGCTGTCAAAAGTGGAACCAACAATGTGGGACAGAACTTTGCCAGTCTGGGCCCCACCCTCAAAACTCAATACTATCTATCAATAAGCTTCTGAAAACATATTTTATCATAGCACTTTTACTGCTTTTCAGTCATGTTATCTTCATTTAATTTTTTATGTCATTATTATAGCTGATATTCTTCGCTGCAGTGTTGTTTTATTTGTTGGCTGTTAAATGACTGTAACTTTAGTTTTGTAAAGTGTACTATAATAAAGATTATTGTAAATCATAATTTTAACCTGGTCAGGTTTTTTTGTAATATAACTTTCATATTACAAATATTACGAATATAGCGACTCCAGAATCCTTTTGTCGCTTGAGGGGGTGAGTATAGGTCCTTGTTATTCGTCTGACGAGCTGTCATGCTGGTGTCAACGATGAGCTCACTCATACTGCGGTTTTGCTGTATTTATTATGAGCGACTTTCCAGTTACATACACACTGCAGATGTTTAAATGTACACAAAAGGCGTACATGCAATGGACTGTTCATACCAGCAAAGCTAGCGGTCAACAAAGAAAATACGCTGACCCAGCTCCCCTCTCCTACACCTGTGTGCAGGTGAACGCATGCCACTTATGAAGGCTTACCCGGAAGACACCACCTATGCCCACGTGACCCCAGACTGGTGCATTGACATGGCAACCAGACAGCACCAACACATTGACAAACCAAATCCCAAATATGGCTCCTACAACGAATATTAAAGTATAATATTATGAAAGTCCTGGACAACCTTGTATTAACTCATGTCAACAAACAAGTGAACACCTTTCAAGAATCATTACAGTTTGCATATCGTAATGGGCTTGGGGTTGAAGACGCCATCATCTACCTGCTTCAGAGAGCTCACTCTCATCTGGACCAATCAGGCAGCACTTTGAGGGTCATGTGCTT
>JBAMHV010000014.1:24577380-24592682 GCA_037177535.1 Pseudomugil gertrudae
AAAAATGCTGATAGTGGAAAGTTCAGTTTCTGATAAGGAGAAAGATGGTTTTTGAGGCGAACTCGACATCAGAACAGGCCTCGCGTCTTCAACACTGGGCACCTAGACTTTCCCTGCAAATCCTATAAACATGTTTGGGCCTGCCAGGCCAGACCGACATCCCACCATCAGACCCTTCCATGTCTCATTGTCACCACCAACATGAGCATTGATGTCTCCCAGGAAGACAAGGGAGTTCTCATGGGGAGCACTCTCCAGAACTCCCCCGAGGGACTCCAGAAAGTGTGGGTACTCTACACTGCCGCTTGATACATAACCACAAACATCACACACACACACACCTGAAGGTGGAAGGAGTCTACTCTCTCGTCCACCAGGGAAAACCCCAATGTACAAGCACCCGGTCAAGGTGCAAATAATATGCCCACCCATACTGGCTGGGCAACACCAGAGTGGAAGAAGGTCCAATCCTTCTCAAGGATACTGATTCCAGAGCCCAAGCCGTGCGTTGAGGTGAGTCCAACTATTTCTAGCCAGAACCACACAATCTCCCGCATCAGCTCAGGCTTCTTCCCCGCCAGAGAGGCAACGTTCCATGTCCCTAAAGCCAGCTTCTGCAACCAATAATCGGACCGCCAGGGCTCCTGCCCGTGGGTCCACCACTAGCTCACTCCTCTGAAACCACAGCATTACAACCTCACATTGCCACCAGAAATAAAGTTTTCCATATTTTACATTCGTGCTCCAATTTAAGCTTGATTTTTGTGACTAGATAAATGCATTACCTGTTCCTTTAAAAACAGCTTTGTTTAGGTAAATTGAAACAGTCTCATAGGACTGCGCCCAGCAGGTCTGTGAGAACATGAGATAAGGGTTTGCTGGAATGAAACAAACACAGCTTAAAGCAGTGTTTGAAGCAGTCATGAAGTCCCTTCCTCTCAGCCTGAGATCAGCAGACTTTTAAAATTTGCTTTTATTAAATTTGATTTAAAAGTCCTCTGTGTTGTTTTGTCTTTCACTGTCTTTATCTTAAAAGTTGCTATCAACATTTACTTACTTTACTTACTTTTATAGTTTATAAAATGAATTGAAATTAGAAGATTGTGTTTATTGAAACATTGGATACTTACTGGATTTGATAGATTAAATTAGCTCTTCTTTCTCCTTCATTCTGTCCTTTTTGTATTGTCAAACATCTTTTCCTGCCTCTTCTCCCTCTTTACAGGGTTCCATTATTAGCAGTCCTCGGCCTCATCAGCAGCGCCTCCTGCCTGCTGGAGGTCTGTCTTACAGCCCCATGATGGTTCCTTCATCTCCAGCAGCATACCGGCCACACCGCCCTACTCAGAGCCCCGGTACAGGGGTGGGGGGTGGGCCGGGGCTCTGTCACAACCAGGGAGGGGTCACTACATCCCCTCTCGCTCTTGCGAGCGGGGTAGGAGCTGGAGTCGGAGGAGGGATGTCGAGCGGTCGGATGGGCAATTTCTTAGCCAGTCGCAGAGGCAAAGTTCCTGGTCCCCTAATGATGACATCACCCCCTCCTCAGGGTCCCCCGAGTCCCCTGATGATATCATCACCCCCCCACTACCCTGCCCCCGCACCTCCCATCCCCCATGCATCCTCCCCTTCCCCATGCCCCTCCCCATCGCCCAACCTCGTACAGTCAGACCCGGGAGGAATTGGAGGGGGAGGCGGTCCGGGGGGGGGGACATCCAAGCTCCAGGCTTTACACGCCCAGTATTGCCACAGCACCAGTGGAGGAAGTGGAGTCAGTGCTACAGGACACCAGCAACAGCAAACCCCACCCCCACCATACCACCACCATCACCGCTACCACATGCAGAGCATCCCACAGCACCACGTCCTGTCACACAGGTTTTCCACCCCCCGGCGGCAAACCCCATCCCCCTGCGCTCCCTCTCTTACCCAGCAGCATCAGAGGCTGCAACATGGCACCACCCAGCACCCGCGATACAACATGGCCTCAGGCTTCACTACGCCCCCACCGATGTCCCCACGTTCCCCCATCACTCCTACTACCCCACACGGACTTTACCACTCACACCCAATGCTAGGGAGATCAGGTGGAGGCGCCAAGCTCCCCCTGACCATCTCACATTCACAGCCCCACCCCCATGCTCATGTACACTCTCACAACCACGCCGTGCTCACCCACTCCCCACTCAGCCCATCACCCTCCGCCTCCCCCACCACCCACTTCATCTTCTCCACCCCACCACCCCAGACTCCATCAGCGCGCCTCGTCACCCAGACTCCTCCACAACCCTATACACCGCAGTACCCACCCCTTTCTTCTATCCCACCTCCCCCACCACATTCACCCTTACCTCCCCCATCAACTGCTCCCCTCTCCCCGCACCCCCCAGGAGTGGGACAAGGTGGCGGCCCCAAATCGAAGCCTGTCAGTCGGATCAGCACGGTCGTGTGAGGAAGCCCAGAACAATAGTGCACTACCCTGCTCTGAGTCGCCAGAGGGCAGTAACAAGGGGGAGGAGGAGAAGAAGGAGGGGGCAAATGCAGGTGTATCAAAATGGCCGCCTGGTGAGGAGGAGAGCCCTGAGAGCAGGGAAGAGGAAACTACTCAGCTTGTGCTATTTTCACATCAACTTTCCTCAGAAGTAGAAAGACTTTTTCACACACTGAGTTGTAAATTGGCTAACTTGTTCCGTGCAGGGAAAACCAGCCAGCAGGGAAACTAGAGCTGCAGTAACGGCAATTACAGTCATATGACGAAGGAAAACTTCCATACAGTAGAGTTGTCTCAAAAATGTCTTTATCTTCCTTTTATACAGCTTTTTCAAGATGGGCTGGGACTTCAGAGGACATGTTTGTAGTTCTGCGCTGACAGACTGTGTTCGTGTCATGTTGTGAGTTTTATTTTTTATCTTGCTGTAATGGACAAATGGTTCAGGGACCAGTTGTGAAGGGATCAGTGCCTGGGAATTTAAAACAAAGGTTAGCATTTGATGCTATGTACAGGGTTGTTTAGAGGGAAAGTTAACGTTTTGAAGAAGCCTGAGAGCAGAACAAGTCTTGTAAGTATATTCCCAAATAACCACAGTAGTCTTACACCAACTCATTTACAAAAAGAAGCACCTGTGTGATTGTTTTTGTAATTGACACAGATACAAGCCATTAGGCAGAAAGAGACGTAGTGAACATTAGAATGGTTTCTGTGTCTTAGACGGGCATGCATGACCTGTGTAATAGCTAATGATTATCATTGTGTCTATGGTTAAAATCCTTAATGCAAACAAATCCGGATTTGTTTGGATCTAAAGCCCCATTCCAGGATTTATTTTGCCTCCAGAAGTAATGTTCATAAAACGTTACTCTGTGTGGAAAATAAACTTTCTAACATAATTTAAATAAGCCATCTAAACAAAAACTACAGGTGTCTTTTATCTTTGTGTTTTTGCAAAAATGACTAAACACCTATAGTGTTTGTGGATAACAGGGTTTTGGGGGACGCTATACCGTCCTTTTGCATTGGGACTTACTCATTTCTGTAAATTTGGCCTTTATTTGTAATAAGACTGTGAATGCTCTTCCCCCTTTAATAACTATCCCAGTATATATGAAAGCCTGAATTTGTCAGAAATAATAATATCTGTCATCCGTATTTTAGGCTCCATATTGTACGTGACCTTCTATGTTGCCAGAGAAGGAGATTATGCTGAAAGTTGCCAAACAGGGAAATAAAATGTTTAGTTTGACTAAGTTGCCAACCACAGATGAAGACAGGGAGCTGTAGCAACTACAGTCTTTTTTAATTCGGGTTACTTTAAACAAAATGTAACTAATAAGTTAACAGCTATGTAAACAGAACTGGGTGGGAAATTAGTTCAAAAAGAGATAATTATGTTCACAAAGTTAAAATTGGGACCAAAAAAAGTCATTCGGAGAAGCAAACTATCAGCCCTTTACAAGAACTGCCAAAGTGAATTCCATCCATGTAAACCTGATTAGGCTTTTGGTGACGATGACATCTGTCACATCTTGCTTTTGCGTGCTTGAGCCTGGTTACACCCAGGAAGAGTTTGAAATCAACAACAGTGTTGGGCCTCCATGTTTGGTTTGTGCTACTAAATCTGTTAATGTTGTTTTGGTTTCTTAAAGCAGAACCAGTTTTGTTGTGCAACATTTATGTGGCCAGCAAAGGTCACATGTATCAGATAATCAATAAACCTCCCTATTAGCAGCTTTACATAGTTTACCATCACTGCAGGTCTGCCATACACATTGTTTCCTGTTTGCAGTTTCAGGCATGTTTCACATCCATCCATCCATTTTCCACACCGCTTCATCCAATTTAGGACTGTGGGTCGCTGCAGCCTATCACAGCCATCAATGGGTGAGAGGCGTGGACATCTCTAATTTATGTCACTTTACTGGCATTATAAATTTCCTGCCAGCTGAATAACTGCTGGATAAACTAAAGAAGATTCAGCAGCACAAATGCAACAGTGAGGGTGTTGTGTTTTTCATGGCTTGCACAGGGTTGGGATCCTGTTGTCCCTGAAGTAGGTGATATTTTTACCATGTTCCGTTCCAGTTGCACCAAGTTGGGAAAAATGGACGTCTTTGTGAGCATCTACTAATTTAGTAAGAAAATCACGCATTGTAAAAATGTGCACCCGCTTTAGGCAATTATGATTATTAAGCTACACATATTTGCAGGATTTTCTTATTTACAAGCATCTGCCATAACATAATTATTAATAAAACTAACACTGCTGTTTAAATTGGAAACTTTAACACAAATTAAATTATTAATTAATTTTAATAAAGACAGCAATGAAGCACAAACTGTACTTAATGCAGCCATCTTCAAATCTGTCCTCTGAAACTCACGAGTTCCCAAATCAGAATTTAGAGATTTCTGTCATTTCTGATTCTAATCTTTTGGAATTCCGAGGACAACCAGAACGCACAATAAGTGCACAGATGCTATACAGCTTAAAAAATGTCAGCGTTGGTAGAAGATTACTGTTTGAGTTTACATTGACGTGGCCCTGTGACAGTGTGGACTGGTGTCTGCTTGGATAGGCTTCAGCCCCACTGCAAGCATGAATTAAATTGAGCAGAATGGAAAATAAATGAATGAATTTACTCTGACATGACAGCCTTGCATTGCAGTAAAATTTCACCCAGACACCATTGTTAATCTTTGCAGTTTTATTCACCCAAACTTCTGTTGCCATGTAAACAATAGACCAAATCATAACCAGAAATAGCATGTAAACAGGACGTCAATGAAACATGCACGACTTCAGCAAGCCTAAAGTGCAGACAGCTGACTACTCACTAGGAAATATAGAGCCACAAAATGTTTTGGATGAGAGAAGGAACATTTTGAAAAAGACTAAGAAGTTTAGTTGCCTTCAGCTGAAACTTTTGGTAAAACAAACATGAGTAAATCAAAGAATCCGCAGAGAAACTTTGGCAAATTTTTCATGGGTATAATCCACATACCAAACTCATCTGCTCATCATACAAATGCATCTTCATCCCAAATATAGCTCCAATTAGAGGACAAATGAAGACTTCCCAGTAGCTCAGCACTTATTGCCAGCAAGTGTTGTTACAGCAAATACATAACCAAACTCATTTACTCACTTTTTGTGTCAGTAAATGAGCGTTGTGTTTTTGTGTGTTTTACATTTACACAAAATATTTTACTGTATTAAATGCCTTTAATGAAATCAAAACAAGAGTTGTATGTCTCTAAATACAGGTTCAGATCACAATATGGACTTTCAAATGCCCTGAGAATTAATTCTTATTTAAAAAATCTAACAAATTGTCAGAAGTTACTGATTTCCCACCCAGTCCAAACTGCTTATGTCTCAGCTGCACATGGGGGGGAAGTTTGATTTGCAGTGTGATGTTTTAAAAAGGAGAACATGGTGCCTTCAGACACAAAGATGGTAAAAATATGTGATTATCATGCAAAGTCATTTTTAACTAAGACCACCTTTGAATATGAAGACAGTTCATCATCTAAATCCAAAACACATTTGATTATGCTAATAAACACTGCAAACAGGAAGCCATTTACTGCACCTTTTTTTAAAAATGGGAGAAGGTACGAGCCTGTCATTAGTCTTATCATCCAACAAAGGCTCAAAGGAACCTGAAACCTGGACCTAAGTTCACCTGGACAGCCATGCTCACACATCACAGGGATGCAGTGTAAATTGTGCTCACACTCCTGAGCCGATACATTTTTACTTGTCTTTTTAGGGGTTTCTTTGTACATGGCAATCAAAACAACCATTAAAGACTTTTCTTATGTTTTTCTAACATTTTAAGAGATCACAGCATATCTGGGAAGGAAGGTCACGATGGCTCAAAGAAAGTTCTTCTGCCACCTAATCTACTTTACTAACAAGTTTGCATTTTTTGACTCAAAACAAGCTCTTGGTGCTGGCCATGCTCCAGCTTTATTCAGCTTCTTACAAACAATTATCAGCTTTTAACCGTTTGATGTTGGCTAATACTGTGGTGTTCTGAATGCAGATGTTACCAACCCATCTTTAGTTTACCTGTGATTACTGAATGCACCATCTGTAGATATAAACTGTACAGTGTGTTTTGTTTGCAGTGGGGCCAACAGCATTGATCTATATCAAAGGTTCAAATTTGCTTGAATTAACAACCAAACGTTCATCCAGGTTCTTCAGAAACCTTTGATTTTTTAAAGTTGAGCTACTGATATATTATCATTGTTGTTGTGTGACTAACATAACATACTCCTTTGGCTGTTTTGTATTTTTAGCATTTTGATTTGGTTTTGTGCTTGAAATGTGAGATACTTCTCTTTTTCCAACAAACAGCTGGTTCTAACACTAAAACACACTTGCAGCATGTTCAAACACACACCTGTACACACATGATGCACCCAGCCTCTTTCCAACTGCAACAGCAAACAACACAAAATAATAGTGTCACCATTGGCTGCTGGACCATTGAATCCGCACCACGTATTTACAGTTACCTGCAGAACACTTTGCCTCTTTTCAAGGGCCTTAAAGGAACCACAAGCATCCAGACCAAAAAACCTAAATAAAAAAGTTTTCAATAAGTACTGGATTAAACCTACCTCATAGGGAGTACACGGTGATTTATTTAGTGCATACCCAAGACAAATCAAGTACAACCATGTTTTTGCAGGTTTTCCATAAAAGCCTGAATCAGACAAGTCTTCATTTTTACCAAATCTTCCTTCTACCAGGCATTGGTTTCAGTTTCAGTTGCAGAGAACTTATAAATCTTCTTCAGCCATCAAAATCCCTTTAGAGTTATTCCAAAAACCAACAGTACTGGAACTTTATTGGGTCTTTGTTCATATTATTTGTGGTCCATTATTTCCTAAGATTACAATGTACATGCAGGAGGAGCAAACATACATTCAGCCTTAACTTTGGCTTCTTGTTGAGTCATTAAACATCTGTATTTAGTCTGTTTCACCTTTAGAAAGCGAGGGAAACTGATCATTTTGCAGGGTGTCAAATGAGGTTTTAAAGTGGTCTTTAAAGTTTGAATAATCAATTTTGGGGTAAAAATTAAGGTCTTTAAAAAGTATTAAGTCACAATTTTATGAGGTATTCCATTTTTATTTTTTTTACATTTTTGATTTAAGCTATATGCAAATAGTGTGACTGAAAAAAATATCAATAAATGTACACTATTTCTTCCTCATGACAAATGAAAACAAATTGGCGGTAGCGTGGGTGATTGATATTTATTAAACTCTGAGCTGCCTGTAGCTAAAAGCTAACCAAGCTAACCTTGGTCTAACAGAAGCTAACTGGCTGGTGTAGGGGGGTGTTATTGTAATTGTGCTGTCAGCTGGCTAAAAAACACATTTGAGCTACACTCTTTCCTGCCACAGAGTCTATGGAGAACCGCTCTGTTCTGGGGCCCCTAGGGAATCAGGGAGGAACTGCAATTTTTAGTATATCTGCAAAGGCTTCACTTTTGTCCACCAGAGGTTGCCGCTTGGTCTAGAATAAACCTCAAGCTGTCCCAAATCACATGAGAACAGAGTGACATAATTTTGTTCTTGAAAAGCTTTACTACCCAACTGATCACTGGACCACACAGAGCCTCAAACGGAAAGCAACTGAAGAAAAACTAGAAGAGCTGAAAAGAGAGAAGTCCAGTGTAGACAAAGTGTATGACGTGCTACAAAAATATGCTAATGAGCATAGGCAGAGGGAACCACAGGGTCATTAATGGCCCTACTGACCACCAAGTTCAACACCTTAATAGGCAGGGCAAGGCAAGTTTATTTATATAGCACCTTTCATGTACAGGACAGCTCAAAGTGCTTTACATTGTAATAGAGCTGGTTGCAGCTGAAAAGCTGGTGGGATGCAGAGCTAATGAACAGAGGCAAATGTAATGAATTCATACTGATGTTTTCATCAAGTTGTCTTTGTGTGTAGCTGGTACTTGTTGTGACCTAAGCTATATTTCAATCATTTTCTGCCTTTGGTTTAAATGAGTCTTTCGTGCCTTATTCCTTCCCAGGTTATCGGGATTTAGTTAGATGGTTGTTTTATGGTTTTAAGTGCTGACTACAACTGTTAAGTAATTTCAAGATGTTGCTGATTGTGGCTCAAAATGGCGATATTTTCTCAAAGGTTTTAAAGACGTATTATTTTCAGCATTCCTGCATGGACCCTGTTTGAATAACCAGACTATGCTTTGTCATCTGATTAGAGTTCATTCATTTTTTGTTTTTGTTTTTTACTTTAGTTTATTTTTTTTATTTTATTTATTTTATGTTTTGGGGGGGGTTCTAAAAGCTCATCATGCAAAAACTTTCCTTCTATAATATATTTTATTGAGAATTTATTTGCGGTTTGTCAAACTCAAGGCTCTGCAAGTGTATTTTCAGAGGAAATAAACTGAAACCAGCTGCTGAAAATCATTCTAAAATATAGTGGGTAACCAGAAAACAGTATTGTCATTATATCCAGTTTAAGACCATGCAAAACCACAGGTATGATACTTTTTGTTTTCCTACCCAGGTCTGCTCTCCACTATCAGCTTGCATGTGATATTTACTATAGTATCTAACTGAATGAACTGTATTATAAACATGAATGTACATAATAGCTGTTTAGTGAAAATCAACAATGGGAGTACTCACTTTGCTCATCTTGTGACTGGTTTGCTTTGTGAATGCAAGGTCTGATTTTTTTAATGCCAACAAAAGCAGATCAGCTTTGACAGCAAAACAGACTTAAAAGAAAGAAAGAAAGAAAGAAAGAAAGAAAGAAAAAAGGAAAGAAAGACAGAAAGAAAGAAAAAAGGAAAGAAAGACAGAAAGAAAGAAAAAAGGAAAGATTTTGATTTAAAAATGGTCTTTAATGATCCACTGCAAGATAATGTACAGCAACATCATAACCAACACAACCCCCCATTCCCACTTCTCCACCCAAAAACTTTTTTACAGACATTGTCCTGGCCATGATATCAATAAGGCCCTGACCCCCCTCTGAGACAGGTAAAAACAGTACTGATTCACGAACCCAGTGTTTCCCAGTCCAAAAAAAGTCCAAGATCATACGCTGTACGCTTTTAATAAGGTCGATAGGAGGACAAAGGACTATGAACTTATGCCAAAGCATCAAGGCCACTAGATTATTGGCAATCAGGACACCTCCCCTATAGGACAGCTGGGACAGCAACCACTTCCATTGAGACAACCTTGCACCAACTTTCTCCTTCCCACCTTCCCAGTTTTGCTTCAGAACCTCTTCAGTGCCAAACCAAATTCCCAGGATTTTCACCCCACTCTTTCACTTTTTTCATAGTAACCCTTGCTGATGAAGGGTTTTCTCTCTCTCACAAGTACTGTGACCTAACAAGGGCCCCCATTGCTTTCTCCTTTAGAATATTGCTCAAAGTAAGCCTTTTTTCCTGCAATAACCTCCCCACAGCAACATTGGAACGAGTGACTAGAGAATAGTTGCTTGCTCCATTTTTGTAGAGTAAGATGTATACTGTTGGCAAAAGACCTAAATCTGTGTTTTACCCACCTCCCACCATTGCCCAATGGAGAAAAAATCTCTTTTTTTAATAGCCCATCGTGACCAGAACTCCTTAAACCTATCACAAAACATTTTGTCTTGTAAAAATGTATTATTGAAGTGCCAGTAATACCCAGAATTCTTTTTCAAAGTGATCACCAGGCTGACAAGCTAAATGATGATCACTGAATCCTACTGGGATAATCTCACCACCCACTAAACTCGGCCGAAGAGTATCAGATACATAAAACCTGTTCAGCCTTGCAGCACTTGTTCTGCCATCAGACACTCTGAACCATGTATACTGCTTATTCCTCCCATTCTGCACCCTCCAAGCATCAACCACATCTAAATGTGTTATAATCCTGCTCAGGCAAACAGAAAAAAGTGAATGAGGCTCCTTCCCAAGTCTATCAAGTTCTTCATCAGTAGTACAGTTCCAGTCATCTCCTAAAATAATTTGACAATTCCTATACATTCCCAATTTGTTACCCAAAACCTTTAAAAAAGACCCACCCTTTCTCCGGCTACACTAGGGGCATAAACATTAACAAGATAACACATAACCCCATTAACCTCTAACTGTGTAACTAGCAATCTACCTGCCACCACCTCCCTTTGGGAAAGAATAGTCACGTCTGCTGCTTCTGAAATAAGAACTGCAACACCTTTACTACGATTAGACCCATGGCTGAAAAAACAATTACCTCCCCACCATTTCCGCCATTCTAACTCAACATCAGTATCAGTGTGAGTCTCCTAGAGAAGCACAATATCCAACTTATGGTGCTGCACTACTTCACTGATCATGGCTCTCTTTATTTTATCCCTTCCACCATTTATTTTAAGAGAGCCCACCCGAAGCATCACCCAAACAGAAAAAGACAGAAGAAATAAGACCAGAAAGATATGTAACAAGAGGATACAGTGCGGTGCAAAATCATGACGTCGAGTCCACTAATTTACATTTCCTGGACATCTTACCTCTAACCCCTTTCCTCACCGCCCTAACATGTTTTTTAAGCCGATAGCGTTTCTTTTCATCTAAAACCTCCAGGCTGACAGATCGTAGCAGCAAATTAACAGTCCTGACAAGCTTCCCTGTATCAAGAAAGTAATCAGTAATTTTCACCAATTTATTATAGGTCTCATCCAAAAAAACAATAACCTCATCTATTGTATACACATCCATTCTACGCATGGAACTACCCAAAACAGAAGAAGTATCAGATTCACATCCCTCATCCATGTCATCAGGACCTTCAGTATGCTGGCTACAAGAAATCTCCTTACTAATTACCCCAATGGCCTTTGACAAGGAGGAGCCAGACACTTCCCCGCTATTATCCACCGCAGTCATCACACCATCCACATTATCCACCGACCCACAAACATTATTTAACTCACTGCAACCAGTGGAGAGTGAGGTGCAACCCGCCACCGCCACCACACCCCCTAATCCACCCTCCAAACCAGACTGCTCCCCAGTCAATGCACCACTGACAGACACCGCATCCTGCTGTACAACTAAAGCCTCCATCTTAGACGCTGACCGTGCGCCAGTCGCGTCGGTCCTATCATGATCAGCCTGCATTGCTGCCGCGACACCGACCGACTCCCCAGGTGTAACCGGGAGCAAAGTAACAGGCTCACCACGAGAGCCATGCGCACCCGACGCACCCGTTTCAGCGCCAGTGCCACGTCCCGAATCATTTTTGTGAGGACATGAAAAGTGCTTGTGACCAATATCACAGCATTCAAAGCATTTCAGCTGACCAGAACTACCATACACCATGTAGCTTCCTCCTCCGAACTTAACTCTGAACGACACATCCAAGTGTTGTGCCGGGTCATTCAGAAACATAGGCACCTGTCGTCGAAAGGATTGCACATGCTTAAGTTTAGGATCATTGCAGCCAAGAATAATAATTCTAAACTTACTAGCAATCTTCCCAAATCGTTTCAGCTCATTCTCCAAAAGCTCATTTGAGATAAAAGGTGGAACACCAGACACAATGACACGCACCGTCGGCACTGACAATGGAGACACTGCCATATAAAGATCTTGAACAATCACACCTTTCTCAACCAAATCACTGACACAAGACACCTCTTTCAGAAAAACCACCACAGCCTTATTCATACGTGACGCATAAAGGAGATTATCGTGTCCTACCTGGTCACCCACAGCCAGAAGCACCTCTTCAACCCTCACAGAAGCATCAGGTGGAACAATATGAGCACTATGACTAATAGTCAGGGGAGGCATCCCCTCGATCCGAACGTTTACCACAAACAAAAACCAGCCAATACTTCCTCAGCTTTACAAGTATGAGGAAACTAGAAAACTCACCAAACATTCAACTGGAAAAAAGGAGAAAAAGTGAAAAAAAAAAACAACACTCAAAGAAAACCAGTACGGGGAAGGAAAGCTGCCACACACCTGTGCACACGCCCCCAGAAACAAGAAGGAAACAGAAAGAAAGAAAGACAGAAAGAAAGAATCTGTTTCAAAAAGAGTGAAAGAAGTCAGACTCTTGTGTTCCAGTGTAAACAGTCCCTGTTGTGTTTCTCTATACGAAGGCAAAACAATGCATGGTGGAGGTCCGAGATGTTTATTCCTGAAAAACATCTCCTGTTTATAATGTTGAGCAAAGACAGACTGCACTATTCCTTGTAAAATTGTATGAGTAAAGTGTCAAATATGTGTCAACAGAGACATTATTTTAAAAATTATGTATGAAAAATTTTAGCTGTGTATATACATATATATTACTTGTACTTTGTTTTTGAAATGACAGACATGAAAAAGTGGAAATATTTATTGCTTAAAAAATATAAAATCTGTTTATGTGGCTGAAATGATGTGTCCTGTTTGTTGTTTGTTTGGGTGATCACACACTTACACCCTGCTATAATGCAACAGTATAGACTAAAAATAATCCATTTAGAAAATGAGAAACTTTTCTTTGGCCTAAGACAAAGGTATTTGTCAGGAATTATTCTCACATAATCACCACACAACACCCAGTTTTACCATACAGACTAAATGGAAGATATTAGCTGTGTGGACTGTGTGAACAAAATGAGCACAATATACTGTTTTATCCACGTAGAAAAAGCTAAAGTAGCCCGACATGCATATTCACATCAACCACTCTGAGACTTGATAAGGTAAACAGTGCGGAAAACAATGCTGTGGTGAAAATATGTAGACACCTAGCTATTTTACTTGTTTTTAACCAACTTTATTGATAAAATATCAAGCAGTACAAATGAACATATCCATCCATCCATTTTTTACCTCTTTTCCCTGAACGGGGTTGCGGGGGGGCTGGAGCCAAATGAACATATCCTTAAAATGTTTTTTTTTTTTATCTGGATAAACGACAAACAACATACATATTAGAAAGTGCAAGCAAACACCAGGAAGTCCAGGGTGAGCTGTGCGGGGGCGGGAGCCCTGGCGGTCCAAACCCAAAAAAGGGAGGCTTTTTAGGAGGGACATTGTGGGTCGCTGGAAAGAATAATACGAAGACCTCCTCAATCCTACTAACATGTCTTCCGATGAGGAAGCAAAGCTGGGAGACTCTGAGGCGGGTCCTCCCATCTCTGGAGCTGAGGTCGTTAAAGAGCTCTTCTGTGGCAGGGCCCCCAGGAGGCGGACGAGATTCTCCCAGAGTTTCTTAAAGCTCTGGATGCTGTGGGGCTGTCCTGGCTGACACGCCTCTGCAGCATCGTGTGGACATCTGGGACAGTGCCCCTGGATTTACAGACTGGGGTGGTGGTCCCCCTCTTCAAAAAGGGGAATCGAAGGGTGTGTTCCAACTACAGGAGGATCACACTCCTCAGCCTCCCTGGGAAAGTCTATTCAGGGGTCCTGAATACTGACCCCCACAGGCAGAGGAGCCACACACACACCCAACCATCCACACATGCCCCATCAGAGATCATCATAATTTTAATAGTTCATCATAGTTTAATTTGATTAATTCCGTTAATCGAGGTGAGATATTTATGCCTAAATATTTAATGTTTCCAGATTGTATTCTAGTATTGAGTATATTTTGTAAGTTACAGTTAATGGGCATAACTGTGGTTTTTGACCAGTTAATGGAGTAATCTGATATTGATGAGAATGTATTAATGGGATTGTCTACATCTACGGTGCTAGTGTAACCAGAATACCTGCTAGACTAAAATAAAATGGTAGGACAATATTCTGAGACAACAGAGTATATTTATTTTGGGTCTGATAGCAGTTCACTATCTTGTCCAGTTAAATTTTACTGAACTCGAGCAGATAAAAAAATAATCCCAACCACTTGGATTGAAAGAGACTGAGAACAACCAAACAAAAGAAACTTAGCCTTTCACAAACAAGGCAGTTCTTGATCTAGAAACCTTAAAAGTCCAGTAGATATTCTCTTCCCTTTTGATTTTAATAAAAGTAAATAATTTCTGGCCAGCAAATCAAATAAAATATTTGGACATAAAGCTCTCTGCAAAAATGTGATCTTAGATCAGTCCAATACTCAAGGGTTCCAGGAGAAAAACACGAGGCATCCGCTGTCCTTTTCTCCACCGAGGGCACCGACAAGATGGCAATTCCCTCCCCACAGTCCAGCAAGAGATAGGAGGTCATGACAGCGTAAGGCTAGCAGGATAATATTAGAGGTTAAGCATGTGGAATGATGAGCCCATTTTCTCTCTCCCGCTTAGGTATACTTACATGTAAAAACTCGAAACAGGCTCCCTAGTCACTATGTAACCTACTGGAGAAACCAGACAGTGGGGTAAACTTGGGCATACTTTGTAAAAGGATCGGTTAAGACCAATTGTTCTCTGTGTCTTTTAAATCAGGTTCTAAAGTCAGAAAATCTATGCAAACTAGCTCAAGAGGGGCTTCCACTGATTTGGAAGCCTTCTGGACCCTTGCTTTTTATCTTATACATCTTTCACATTGATAGAGTATGAACTCGATAAATCCAAAAAGACAGGAAATAAAGAACCAAGACGTATCTGCTAACATAATGTGACTGTTTTCTTTCCCTGATTCTCTTTTGTTTGTTTTGACTTCGATTCAGCCTTTTCCCTATCCCTTCCGTGCACACGACACTGCAACCCGGAACCATCACTACTGTCTTGGCGGCTGCACGGCTACAATGACCGGGCCTTCAACCTCCTGTTTTGCCGTTTGAGCTGTCCCATCAACCGTCTCCATTCCCTCTTGCT
>JBAMHV010000014.1:24664084-24680718 GCA_037177535.1 Pseudomugil gertrudae
GCTGGAGGACATGTTTTATCTGTCCCTGCTGTAGGACATGTTTTATCTGTCACTGCTGGAGGACATGTTTTATCTGTCCCTGCTGTAGGACATGTTTTATCTGTCACTGCTGGAGGACATGTTTTATCTGTACGTCTTTGTGCACCACATTCTTGTTTCCCCTCTGTACGCCATATGGAGTCATCATTGCTACACAGTTTTATAAATGAGGCCCCAGAACTGTGACATGAAATCAAACAAGCACACATTAATGATTTTGCTCACTGTCTTGCTTTCTTTTATCTCTGGGACATTGTGAACCAGCTGTCTTTTGTGGATTGAACCACATAGCATTGGCAGCCACATCTTTAAATCTTCCAGGTCAAACACTAAATCCTACAAGAGACCACAAACAACACATGTAAGTTTTTATAGGAATACATTTTATGAAAAGTTCATCTAAGAAAACTTGGTGTTTATTCTGCTTCTGCCTGTGTGGCGCTGAGAACTCACAGTGCAGCCGTTCCTGCAGTCCTGCATGTTAACATAATAGTTGAAGTTGTTCCAAACACTCTCGATGCCCAGGAAGTATTTGCTGTCTGTAGGATAACTGTTTCCTGTCAGTGGGTCTATAAAGAAGTTCTTCGAGATGCCGCGGCTCCCCGACAGCACCAGCACCCAGCAGTGGACGCGGAGCCCTTGCAGGGGGTCATCAGGCAGCTTCTCATGAACCTGCTCAAAAGGAAAACAGGAAGAGTTTGTTCTTATTCTCTAAATCAGCTAACTGAGCTACAAGGCAAAAATTCTACTTTGGTTTTAATTCATTATTTAAAGGGATGCCATGTAACATTTGATCCTACAGGGTCAAGGGTCAATTTACAGTGTTTTTGGCGCTCCGACTGGGCTGCTGAAACCAGACATTGTAACTTTGCAGGAGCAGATGCATCTCCTATGGGATCATGCTGAACAAAAGTAAAGATCTTTTTTGGGGGGATAACAGTGAGGATAAGGTTTAGGATCACCCTGTTATTAATTAAATCGATTATACAAAATTGTGTTAACCAAACAGGTCCAATTATTTTGCTTTTATTAAGATCTATCTAAGTCTCTATTTGTGATGTTTCATATCTAAGATAAACTAGAAGATCATTTTCTGTGATGTTTTTTGTCCTAAACAGGTAGTTTAAAACAAAACATGCATCTTTAATCGGGTCATAGTGCAGGTTTTCTTTGTTTGTTTTTGGGGGGTGGGGGGGTTGCAGACAGTGGATGACAAAGTGATATTGAGGATTAAAATCTTGATTTTCTTTCAAAGTGAGTTATTATTCGTATCTCTGAGTCGCCCGTCTCGAATCACACCTCTGTCCTCTGCTGCAGCACAGTGGTGGGTGAGGTGACTCTTAAAGGTGTGAGGAAGCTCTAGCTGCAGATTTTCTTTATTACAGCGAGAATATCATGTTACCTCTGTTGGTTTCTGTTCGAGGAGCAATGCAGCTTCAGCCTCCTGCTTCCTCTCCGCCTGCTGGGTTAGAACACGACTCTTCATCTCCCTCATAGACTGTGTTGAGTTTGAATTCTCCTGCTGCGTCTCTTCACTCTGCTGATTCTACACACACAAGCATAAATCTGTGAATTCATCTGTGTGGAAGCACATGCTGAGCTGAGTACCACCTGCAGCACCTACCTGAACCTCCAGCAGAGGACACGGCTGCAGACTCGTGTCCATCAGACACATCTCTCTAACAGCATAGCCGCTGACGCAGTATGCATCATAGTTATGGCCGAGAAGCAGGCTGCACAGCAGGGTGGCAAATTCAAAACAGGTTGCTCTCTGACGCTGCAGCACCAAGGTGGAAGAGAACATCTGCTTGGGCTGCAACAGGACACACGCAGTAAAAATTAGCGGTGGGTAAATGATGTGAATGAGTCGGGTATTATACATCTGTCCTTCTTTGATAGGCAGCTGATGTACATCAAAAACTCTACACAAACATCTGATATTCCTGATATATTACAGCTTCTTTTGGATAAACTTATTCCGGATAAAAATCTTCCGTTTAGAAGTCTTTTCTAGTTTATCACATTCAGTTTGTTTATCTTCAGCCTGTAAGAAATGAAAAGCTTGAAAAGTGGATGATTGTCTTCTGTGTACTGCATCATCGTGCTATGCAGGATGCACAGCAGTAGACATGAGAGATCTGCAGTGAGATAAACACCAAAAGATCACCAGCCTCCTCCTACCCTTCCTGACATTCCAAAATCCTTATACTTCTGTAGAACCACAATCAGAGGCTCATTTCATCCAGGCTGTTTTCAGCCGGTTACCTTCTGGCCATTACAGATCTTACAAAACCTGGTCAAAGAGACTCTGAGACAGCTTTGTCCTGCAGCCATTAGTGTGCTAAACACAATCATTCACTAAATAAAACTCAAGTAACTTAAGCTGTGCAATCACTATAATCACTGTAAATGTTTTTCCAATATACTGCAACTTCCACCTCATCTATTAGATTTTATACTATTATCTATTTATGTTAATCTCTTGTCTCTGTTTTTATTCTTTTAAGTAGTTTTTGTAAACACAACAATGGTCATTCAAGGACTATAAAGACTTTGACTTCTCTAACCAGGTCCACAGGGGGCTCCAAAAGGTCCAGGGACAGGAAGTCGGCCACAAATGAGGCACAGCCTTGCCAGGTTAGAAGTTCACAGTGGCTTGTTGTTGTGGGACGAAGACTTGTAGATACAAACTTCTGATTATGAGAACAAAAACACAAATATCATATAGTCTACTTGTAAACTAATAGGTTTGAAGACTTTCACTTCCTCAGTAAGACCAAACAACAGCTTTACCTTGACTCCACATTCATTCAGAGGGCATAGCAGCAGTGGTTTGCGGTCAGGATGGAGGATCAAATACTGACACTGAAAGTTGTCTGCTATGGCCAACAACTGGGTCTCACGGGGAGAGTTCATCCTGTAGGACTCAGGAACACTGATGGAAACAGGAAAAAACACTGAAGCTTTACATGAATACCTCGCTGTAATGTTTTCGTGACATCACACTTTATAGGAGGTGTCACAGTTTTCACACGTCACACTGAGGAACTAAAGGAACAGACCAGATTAGTGAGGTTATTTGTATTTATCTATTAAAATCATTCATGTCCTCCATGCCATGAGTCATGCTCACCAAAGCTTCTGAGCTTCTGAATTGTTGATTAAAGTTTGTTCCAGTTCTGTCTGCTTTGTGGTATCCTTCTTCTCTTCTTTACTTCTCATTCGCCCATTAAAAACAAACTCCACATCAGTCTCCATCTTCCACCAAAGGACTGAATATGTCAGAAAGTATCTGAAGATTGAAAGCACACATGTCAAAATGGTGGAATTATTTTGTGCATATCTGATGACTGCACTGGTCCCAGTTTGTCAGCGCGAGGAAAGAAGATGGGGAAGGGGAATAAAATCTTCACTGGTTGTTAAATAAAATGGGCTAACAGTGTCAGCTGTAAAATGTGTGCTCTATTTTCAGATAAAATAACAATCTAACCTTTATGGATGGGCTGGTTATCTCCTATCTGTCTTCATATGTACCTCATGTCATACAGCCAGATAAACATGATATTTGCAGCATCATATTGTAACCAAATTTTGTAAGTAAGCCTTTTTAAATCTGTCATTATTTGTCCTAAGTTTACATTTTCTTGTAGTGATTTAAGGGGAAATCTGGAACTGTTCATTAAAGCAACATATTATTTGTATGTTTCTATATTTTGTATTTCCCCACATCTGTAAACCCATTTTATTTTTCTTTGTCTTTGTTAAAAAATGATAAAGTATTAAGGTTGACAGAAGAATAAATACAAAATATACAATTAGTTGTACAACTAGTATATGGAGTTCAACCATATAGGTTTGGTGGACTACTTTAAGTAATTATTTAAAAATATATTTAAATGTAGGCTACTCCAAAGTTAGGGAAGAGTTTTTATGCGTGTAAGGAACTTCGGCAATAAATTATATAAAAAGTACACAATAAAATACTTCATAGCCTTTGTACAAGTAGTATATGATGTGCTGAGTATAACTGTACAGGTTTGGTGGACTGAGATCGATTTTAATGCACTTGTGTTGTATTTTCATGTGTAAGGCGCGTGCGTTGCGGTTGGCTTTACCATAATATTAAGAGTGAATGCGCATTTGAAATTCAGTGTATGCAGAATATAACTTTAACACACACTTTATAAATACAACAGCTGAACGCAGAAGTAAATCCTTCTGATAAAGCTCAGAGTGAATCAGAATATCAGCACTAAAACGATATCAAATAAAAACTATTTAAAAAAAGAAACAACTGAGTCTATTAAAAGGTAATAAAAATGGGTCTTCAAGCACGTTTAAAAAACGGACGCGATGTATCTAATGTAATTTGTAGCACTTTGGAGCAACATTGTCCCCTCTGAGCTTCCACCTGCACCTCTGGAGCATCTGAGGCACCGGGCAGGGAGTGTGAGGAAAGCAGAGGGGCCAAACCACATAAAGACGTTAAAGCAGTGAAGCGATGGCGTAATATGATCTCTTTTATATGCTCCAACGAGCACCGTGCAATAAACGACCCTAATAAACTAGTAAAAACAGAAAACTTTACTCACCAAGCGTAATTAAAAGGAGGTATTTTTAACGGAAGAAGCGTTTTTTCGTTGAGGTAACCAAATGTTCAAGTTGCTTGAATGCGTGTGAATCCGGAGTGACGTCACAGATAGTGAGACTGCTTTACTGTGTTAAACAGCCCCCCACAGACTACCCCTACTTACCCAAATGAAGTTATTGATCAGAGGGGGAGGACATACCTGAGTTGAGCAGGAATGGGAAGTCATGACTCGTTGCCATGGCAACACATAAACACTGGTTGTCAAATGTATTCATACCTTCCTTAAAGAAAAGGCTCATTTTACACGTCACTCAAACAACTGGAGACTAAAAAAGACTTTACTGTTTTGATCCTTTCTGGATGAGGGAATTAGATTTCCAGCAGCATAGTCTTATAAATATAGACTCCTCAATACAAAGAAACAATAATGTTATAAATAGAATAAGATATTAATACAATAAAAAAGGGAAACTAAAAAAAAGATAAACTATATATGTCCTATGAATAAGTTAAAATGATTGCTCTATGAATCAGCACCTGAATCAGCATCATGCAATCTGAGACCATGGTTCTCAACTGGAAAAGGGTGGAGTGTGGAGAATGGATGGATGTATGTATGGATGGATGGATAGATGGATGATTGCTCTGTGGTATTGAACATTATAAGTACATACCAGTTCTCTCTTTCTGTCCTCTGTCCTCTATGTCCTCCTCTCCCAGAGTGAGGACTCATAGAGATTGATGGCATAAAGGAGTTCTTGAGCCTGTTGGTCCTACACCTGAACAGGAGCAGTCTGTGACTGATCAGCTCCTCTGGCTGCTGATGACGGTGTGCAGAGGGCTGCTATTGTCCATAATGTCCATCAGTTTGTCCAGTGTCCTTCTTGGATGTGCTGCCACAAAACAGGCCTGAACATTTTGTTAGTACTTTACTAAGCAAACTTTTTATACAAGTTTATTCATAAAAATAAATGTGACAGAGAAAAATGCATACTGCAGCACCAACTTTGGACCTTGCATAGTAACATTGTGGAGAAAACTGGCAGCACAGCAGATATAATACATTTAAGCTACATTAAAACATGTTTGTTATCAATCACATCAGACTTTGTATCGCTGTAATCAAAAACATGGAAACATTTATAGACATGCTTATAAACTGAGGTATTTTTTCCATAAATACATATTTAAGCATCAGGGCTCAGTATGATCATAATAATTAATATGTTGCTATGGTGATTATTGGTACATTAACTGTGATTACAGTGTAAGCATATAAATGCTGCAGTGACACGCGTAATGCTTCAGAGAGGATGAGCTTGTGCTACTTGCAGATTGACAGCAGGATCAGGATGAGAGATTGCAGTAGTGTGCTGGGGGGGGCAGCATCGAGATGAGGGACACTGGACACGTTGAGAAACTGGTAAAGAAAGCAGGGAGCCCAAGCTGCTCCAAGAACAGGAACACAACTCCTGTTGTGCCCTATAGGTTGATCTCACGCTACAGGCTGTAAGTGTTGTAAGCGGAGACGATGAGAATGTTGTGGAACAAGGCCAGGGGCCAGCAACTGGTCATGCATCTTCAGCTGAAGGTTCCAGAGAGTTTGTCCATGCTCCACTTGTTGCAGTTAGAGTGCATGATGATCTCTGGTTTTGAGGTTGGTGGTTCTTGGCTGACTGCGTCGTCCATGTGCAAATTCCTGCACATCTTTGGCATGTATGATGTGAAAGCAAACATGAACAAGAACTTCTGATTTCTTCCTGCCTTTAAGGAGGCAGAAGAACAATATCTTTACATTTGTAGGATGTAAAGATATTATCAGAGGTAAAGTTGCAATCAGCCAGGCCCTCCATCAGGTCCAGAACTTCACACATACCCTGGTTCTTCTCTGGTTGTCCGGGTCCCAGGCCCGATCCCGCTCCTCCTACAATGGCAGCACTACTGCAGCCATCGCACCCGGATTTTCCGGTGCTAATCTTCCACGTGTAGCTGGATGAAGCATCGCAGGCCACCCATGACATGAGTCCGTATTTAAAAATACAAACAAATATTAAAGCCACAGTAAACAGAGCTCCTGTACTGGTGGGATTCTCTTATACAAAACTGTACCCAATAGGTGGAAACATATGTCATATCTATATCATCATCAACCCTGCTTAGATCTTCATCACCTCTTCAGCTGTTTCATCTGTTTTGGCTTTCAGATGCTTCCTGTCTTTACTCTGTAAAGTGGAAAATGCTTTATGTCCATCGACAATCATTGAGATAAAAACAAAGGGAGGCACTCTGTATGATGGGTAAACAGAAGTAGATTTATTTATTTGATTAATGAAGGCATCAAACAAACATCTTTCTGCTTGCCTTTGTTCCATGGAAGCAGAGTTGTTGCTTTACTCTGCCTTCGAGATGAAAACACCCCTAAACATGGCTATTCAAAGTAAATGTCCAGGAGACAGGATATGATAAACAGTCTGTCATGAGTGGGTCTACAGTGGGAAATGTACCATATTTATGTCCTTAATCTGTTACACAACATGTAAGATTTGGAATAAACATTAAAATAAGACTTTATATGAGAGCTCAGCAGTTCAAACTACAAACTAGAAGAGCCTCAAAGTACAATAGTGACTGAATCATTAATAGCACAGGCAACACGTTGTAAAATTAAAACTGTATATAAAAAAAACTCTCTTATATAGAATATAAAAGCAAAGACTGAAATCAAATAAGGAATATTTCATTCATTTCCCATTCAGCTTAATCCAGTTCAAGGTCATGGGGAAGATGGAGCCTATCTCAGCATTGGCAGGTGAGAGGCAGGTACACCTGGACAGGTAAGTCTATCACAGTGCCAACACGGAGACAAATAACCATTCACTCCCACACTTATGCCTATAGGGACAATTTAGAGAGCAGTTAACCTAACATGCATGTTTTTAGACGGTGGGAGAAATACATGGGGAGAACATACAAAGTCCTCACAGAAAGGTCACTGCTTGACCACCCCTCTGCCAAGCATTGAACCAGCAACCACTACTATTCCACCGTGCAGTCTATGTAGTGAAAATGTAATTTATTGTCTGACTTGCCTTTATTTCATTTACTGCATGAATCATTTTATATTTGATCCTGAAGGATTAGTAGTCTTATTCCATTTCATGTGTCATTTCACTACTAAGACAGAAGGCCTTGTTTTAATGACATCCTTTAGGACAGGATAGGGGTGGATAGATGAGGGGGCAAAGATGGAGAGGGAGTTTGTCTTAAGCTCAAGATAAGTACAGATAATAACTCTCCATTGACAAGAAAAAAGAAATAAATAAAAGCTCTTTATGTCTTCCTCTGATCAGAATCCCGCCAGAGATCTGATCTTCTTTGTAACAGAAAAAGGGCATCAATAAAAAAAATTATAAGACTTCACTAAAACTTATATTGGAAAAAAATTAAAACTTTTTAAGACCCTGCAGGAACCTTTTGTATTTGCTGTTGAGATTATAAATAATTATTCTCTCATCATAAACGGATCAATCAACTCCTTTTGACTTGCCTTTGCTCACATTTTAAGTCCAATTTATGAATGACAATGAAACAATGCAAACAGGGCACGAGGATAAATATATGACCTAATGACCAGGGATGAGGAGGATTCCTCGGTCCTACGTCCTCGGTCCATGAACAAAGCTTGGTCAGCGAAACCTGAGACTGTCTGATCATTTAGATGTTTAACACTGAAATAACATACATTATGACAATTATTAGTGCAAAACGATGCTCATGCACATACCAGCTGCTGCAGGGGTTGGAAATGTGGCTAGATGTGCAAACTGGAATTAACTGACTTGGTCAACTTTCAAAAATGACTGAGGTTTAGTTCAGGAGCAATTCTGACAGAAGTTATTCTGCTCTTAGTGCATACATTTCAGCAAATCACACAACATACATGGAAAAAACAACATACAGTGAAAAACAAAAAGTGCTGCAGTGACAATAACAACAAAACAAAATTATAGAAAAAAGAAATTGTTGAAATGAGTTGTTCACAGGCGGGAGTTCATTCCTGCGGTGTGTTACAGGAAGTTCTTTATCAGTCATATACAGCCTTCTGTTTACACAAGGCTCACACTTGCAAATGCTGTGCAGAGCAAGCGCTGTTTTTATTTTACCTTTATTGTCAGTGTTTATTAGACAACACAGGCAGTGAAAAACTGCATTGGTTTTTCACAGCAGTGCATTAAGGGACGGTATTATTAAAAGAATGATGCAGTGGACTATTTAAAGGTTTGCAGAACTGAATATTTCTCTACTTACCACCAAATATAAGACTTTAGTTTCATTCTTTATCTGCATTAACATCATTTCTATTTTATCCTTAGAAACATTCTTCCATTTTCCACACAGCTTCATCCAATTCAGGGATGCAGGCAGCTAGAACCTCAGCAATCATCAGGCAAGAGGGGTACACGCTGGATAGGTCACCAGTCCATCACAGGACAACAGTGAGACAAAAAACTAGACAAAAACCAGTCACCCACACATTCAGTCCTCAGGACAAACCAACCTGGACAGTGGGAGGAAGCAGGAGTACCCAAAAAACCCACAATAACAGAAAGACCCCTGCCCGAGGTTCAAACCAACGACCCTCTCGCTGTGAGGACATGGAGTTAACCACCGTGCAACCCCATTATTATGGACTGTTAAGACATTACACTTCTTAATCAAAATGTGTTTTTTAAAAAAAAGACATTAAACAAGATGGACAACTGAGAATAAGTATGTCAAATCTTTAACATCTTCATTAATCCCTTCTCTTATTTCCTGTCCATCCTCCTGTCTCCAGTTCATCCAGTTTTCTCGTGTTCTGTCCATGTTTAAGTTACATATTGACCAGCTCTGATTGTTAACTGATCGTCTTGTTTGTGTTGCTAGTGGCCAGCATGCTAGTTTCTGGCTAAAGTTGCTCTACATCTTTCACCAGAGAAAGTGCATAACTAGCTTTGTGACACTGAAGTTTCCTCATTTTTCATTTTGAAGCGGACATTCAGTATCAAAGGTTGTTCCAGTTTTGTTTCTGAACTTTCATCCACTGAAGTATTGAAACTAAAACTGCAGCTGCAGGGATGCTAATACTGCTAGCTAATGAAGCTAACGTCTCAGATGAGCTGTTGCTCACAATCTGAATACACAGTAACCAGTTTGATCCATCATCACGTGTCCACTCCCACCGAGTGAAACTAGTACAGTCCAGGTGAGGAGTCTGACAGGATCTGTGCCCCCCGCTGAAACACACAGGTGTGTATTACTGTGACATGATAAATGTGTTTGAGAATACAAGAATGCTTTTATAGACAAACCCAAAAATAAAATAAAAGGCTGAGAGAAGATGTGGAAGAGTCGGCTCAAATGGTGATGTTATGCTGTCGCAGTTTGGCCACCAGGAACTCGTGGGTTAAATTATGTCTTGTGATTATTCCAACAATCTAAAGCAGAGACAAGGAAGAGTTTAGTTAGGAACAACACAACTCCAAGAGTTTAACAATTAAATCAAAGCAAGAGGAGCGTGGACTTACTTCTCCAACAGCGTTGACCACTGGTAAGTGTCTCAGTCCCATAGTCCTGAACAAGTTGAAGACCTGGGAGATGCGTGTGTTTGGTGAGACTGTGTAAGGACTCGTGTTCATGTAAGGGGTGACATCCTGGAAACAGAGGGATCATCAGCTGAAAATCTACATGAATATTTTCCTTCATGCTGCCTGACTCAGGGGTGAAACTGGTTCTACCACAATCATCCTGGGATTGAGCAGGGCGAGGTCCAGGTCATGGATGTCGGGGTAACGCGGGTAATCCTCGGTCATCTCTGCGTATGACAACCTGGGCTGAGTGGCGCTCTGCGATAGAGACAGAGACGTGTCAGACAAAGTCCGGGACAACCATGACACGTAGTTGGATCTACAACTCACCGACTGGTTTTCGGAGTAGCAGACACCTCTGACAAGCATGCTGACCAGCTGGGAGCGCAGAATGAGGCCGTGGAAGGTGAGCGGGCGGAAGCGCTCCTCCATGGTCCATTCCTCACTGGGAGACTGGTCTGGGTACAGGTTGGGGTAGGGAGCATGCCTGTGTGACACAAGGTTTCCGAAGAGCTATCATCTAACATGTTTTTACATGCATCTTCCTATATCCAGAAATCTAGGGTGGAAAGTAAAACACACCCTAAAAGGACTGCATATTGATCTCTTTAAAACATCTTCCACAGACAACTTCTGCTAAAGAAACATTGATGTGTCATGGTTGAAGCTTTATTGGACCTAAGTCACAACTGGTACCGATCTGGATGAAACTGGATGAGCAGAATGTGACGGTATGAGTCCGGGTCTTGTTCTGTAATTCTGTATATTTAATCTAAACATCCAGGACTGTTAATTTATTCATTTAATGAAAATGCCATCAGATCCAGTAGCATTGCTTTAGGTATATGTAATTGTGCCTGTAATAAATATTTAGGTCTGCTTCCACATATTCTTGCTTGCATTTTTGCTTTGCTTGCTTTATTTCCCAAAGAACCAACATGACCTCAGAGATTATGGCCTCCTTATCCATCATTGTTTTTTATTTTAATTAAGCTTTTATAATGTCAGCTATTTTGATAGATGAAATGTACAATCTTATTCAATGACTTTCTCCTATAACCATTAAAACAAGCTGGGTGGGTACTGGTGAAATCCTCATAAAAGTTGTCTATTTGGGTTTTAAAACGTGCTCTCAGTGGAACTGTCTGGGTCTGGATGAAATCCCTGGGATATAAAATGGTTCTGGCTTTAATCTCCAGTAAGGGTTATTGATGGAAACACAACATCATTGTATGGTTCAGTGTAGATCCTCTAATTGGGGGTTCAGAGTGTAATTATTTCTGAAAGATTCCAGCCAGAGCCTCTGAGTTCAATTGAAATGCTTACAAGGGCTTTTAAGTGGGATCAATAAGGGTTATCCAATTGGTACAAGCAGAAGAACCTACATGGTTTTAGGCAGCACTTTTTTTTTCCAAGACTGTAGAAACTTCCACCCAAACAAGGTAAACACCAACATCTATGACAGAAACAGATCTAACACAGTCTTTGTTTTTTCTTGGAGGAAGACGGATCCATGTGCATGGATGTTCGGACTGAGTGCTTCCAGTACTTTAGCAGCACACAGATGCACAAGGAACTGCTAACAATTTCACTTCTTTATGTAACAGAAGCCTTTCAGTTGTAGCAGCAACTGGGAAACAGTGTGGTTTCAAATGAGTAACTAGAAAAACACAGAGAGCAGACCTCCACCAAGCGGCACCATAATGTTACTGAACATTTCAAAGTGATCCAGGATGTTTTCCGGATCTCCACCAAAAGTTAATCACTTGTTCCCAGTGACACTCCCAACATATCCTAAAGATTTCATCAAAATCCATCAATAACTTTTTGAGTTATGTTGCGTTCAAACAAACGCCAGTGAAAACATAACCTCCTTGGAGGAGGTAAGAATATATAGATTGTAGCCTGGAATTTTATTTATCATTTATATCTCAAGAATCACAGCTTTACAATGGAAAGGGACTCTTGAGTAAAATACATGATTATTTTTCATGTCCATGTTACGTGTTAGTAACTTCTCTGTTACCAACACATTAAACATTACAAGAATCCACATTACTCTTTCTACTTGGTACCTCACTGGTGTGTCAGTCCTACCTTCTCTCCAACATCTGCTGCAGAATGTCCTCCCCTTCCTCTGCTGGCTCTGCCACGACACTCTGCTCGTCACAAACGTTCCTCAGCTCACTGGATGGGTACGACTTCATGGACTGGCATCGCCGTCGCTGCTCACCCGCACGTGACACAACGCTGGATTTCTAAACAGGAGAAACAGAAATTTAACCAAAACACCTAAAACCTGCAGGACAGCTTCCCCCTCAGCACAGACTCCGGACATTCCTGCTGTAGGAGGTGTTTCAAGCCTTTTTCAAACCTTGAAGCGGATGTTGTTGCTGATTAGTATGTTTCCCTTCATGAAATCCCGTTCGTTCTGCCGGTTTTCCGTGACCACGGGGAAGGCGTGGTACACAGTGGTGCGCAGAATGCTGACCAGAGACTGGACACGGGTATGTGGATAAACATAGGTCAAGTTTGGCTCCATGATGTCACTGGCTGTCAGCCTTGAGGAAAACAGCACACAGCACAAGCTGGTCAGGAATGACAGAAACGCTGTATTTGTGCTTGTGATTTTGGGTGCAGAATACTAACAGAAACGGCTACTTAAACATTGATACCAGAGTACTCACATCAGTCTTATTTATTATCACTTTATATGGATAACAGTGTCCTCACTGACACATCCGGCTGTCCGCAGCAAACACATAGATACTGAAACTTTATTCTGGAAAAAACACATCTTACTTGTCCATCTCCACCTCTGTCTCCCATTCCAGCAGTGGGACTCCTCTCAGCTGGATGTGGATGTCATAGATGCCCTTGTTAAAGAAATCTCCGGTCCACTTGGCAACCTGACAGTCAACACAAAACACAGGATCTCAGATTTACTCTGGCTTTCAAATCATTTTACTAATTTTACTTTACTTCCGGCAGTCGACTAAGACAGACGTTTACCCCCCTGCTCCCTACCTCTCTGCTTTTCCCTGCATTCTTTTCTTGTTTTGTGGCAACTTTAAGAGCTTTTTCTCTGTATTCTTTCCTAAAACCACAACCTGAGGAAATGGATCTGATCAGCTGGTCTCTGATAAAATTGATAATTGATAAAATGTTTTCGACCCGGAGAGCGGGAACCCGCATGTCCCGAGGGGACGCATCTGGCTGGATATATCACAGACGCTTGGGGCAAGTGGCAAGTGATGTGTCTGTCAATGCTGTCTGCGGAGGATATGGAGGATATATTTGGATTTATGTTCGTAGGATTCCTGCTTTTCGGCGTTTGTGGGGTTCTGGACCGAGACCGTGTCATGAACGCTTTGACTCTGGCTCTGACGGAGCAAACCCGCGGGCTCGGGTTCAGGAACTGTTATGGAGCATGAAAAACATCTTGAGGAGAGTGTCTGACCGGATCAATCAAAATCAAAATCAAAATTGACCACTTATTCGGCTATTTGTAACTGAGGAGAGACCAGCAAAGACTCTGAAAGTCAAAACATCATCACAATCTGAATGTGGCTCCCTGTTGGAATAACAAACTTCTCCTGGAATGACAACACATAAGAAGCTCTGACCCTTCCCACTCCTTTCTCAATCAGCGATGTTCCGGGCTTTCTTTAGGGCCTGTTGGCCGTCAAGGGCCACCCTCAGTGCCAGTGATTGGTCACCTTCACTTCCGCCTGCCTGTGACTGGCTGAACCCAGCTATAAAGACATCAATCTTCATTCGGGGCAGCTGTGTTGGTTGGGACTTTGAGTTCACAACTTGCCATTCTCTTTGATAATGTCTGTCTGTTAGAGACTGTTGCGCAATCAGTGTTAATAATCTAGATCAAATGTGTCCAACGTGGGTTCTGGGGGTCTCTGTTTTGAAGCAGCGTCATAGGAAAAATAGGTCAATGTGAGTTTGAACTTAACAAGTTGTTGAGGAGAGACATTTAATTAGAATCCGGTGGATCATTTGGAGAAGATAAGCATCTAACTGGGGCTCCGGAGGGCCAGAGCTGTAAACCTTTAATCTATACCGATGTCTGCTTCGTGACATAATCTAAGCAGTAAATGAGTAAAAATGTTTAAAATTTAGTTTGAAATGGTTGTTTTACATCAGAAATTATGATGTGAGATACAAGAAACATTTGTTTTCCCAAACAGGCCGTTTCCATCTGAATGGAAGGGGACTCTTACATCTCAGGAAATGTTTAAAACCATTCTGTCAACAGCCCAACAAGCACAGGAAATTCTGCATTTTATAAAAATACCTACATTTTTCACTACTTTTACAGAACAGGAAAGTTAGCATGCGTTAACATTTTGAATGTCAGTGTCGCTAACCAGCTGAATATTCTTTTCACAAAAACAGTCAAAAATAAATCCTGCATTAAACATTACGTTAACAAATAACATACCATTAGTGTGATCATGATGGGCAGCCCATACGTGATCTCATTGGTTGATTCGATGAGGATGACAGTGAGGCTGATGGTCATTCTGACCACGCCTCCGAGGAAGGCAGCAGCACCGATGAGTGCAAACGTCCCCGAGTAGATGTCCATCCCCAGTTTTCTGCCAGAGGAGAGTAGAAATAATGCGTTGAGGTGGGAGTAATGAACAGTCAGCTTCTGAGCTGTGACCATTATGGATGTGACCAGCCCATCTCTCATTAGAAATCTCCTTTCAGCCATTTGGACTTTCGTATTTTACACACAATCTGGGTCCTGTCCAAGGTGGACCCCGCCTCGCACCCGAATGGATGCTGGTATAGGCTCCAGCTTCCCCACGACCCATACCTGGATTAAAGGATTAAGAAAATGACTGACTGACTGAATGTCTACAATCTGGAACTGGAGTATTCATTATTAGCCTAGCTTAGCATCAAAACTGGATTATTCCCATCCTGGTTCCACCATGAAAGCCAACGGTGATGTTTCTGTACATTCAGTCAGCAGGGAAGACTTATAAAAAAGCAAGTTTGTAGAAAAGTCTGAAAAATATTGTCTAACGTCAGTAAACATTTTCACTTTGTGCTTAAGTTTATATGTTTAATATGTTTTAATATGTTTTCAAAGGTTTTGCTTCTAATTTAAAAATAAATTCCTGTGACAGTGACATTTCTTATTCACATTTCTGCTCCATACTGGTATAAACACAAGAGATAGTGAGGTCCCTTCCTGCTTTTACTACATTCTGGTCATTTATTATATGATTTGTGCTCACAAACCTCAACGACTCAACACTGTTACATGGGCAAGACATGCAAAACATTTATTACAAATGATTTTATTCATGACTGTACTGCTACATGCTGTCTCTCTGACATTCAGAGTGTAGAACAGATGCCATTTCCATGGGAAGAGCACAGTCCTGTTATGTGTTTAACACCAACTAGTTGCATTGTGCGCTTTGATGCACAATGTGTGTGCAAAGGGTACAAGAGGCAGACACCCTCTCTACCTTTAAAATCAAGCTTAAGACCTTCCTTTTGGACAAATCTTATAATTAGAAATAGTTTAACAAGATGTTAGTTATACAGTCATGAGGATATCCCATAATGCACTGAGCTTTTTTACCTTCTCTGCTTATCTTCCTTGTATTAATATATGACACTATGGACCTATTTCTCCTCTTTCTGTAAGTCATCCTGGATAAAAGCTGCAGTGTGTTAATCTGTTTTTCCTGTCCTCTCCATCCAGCCAGGCGATGCAGATGGCTGCCCTCCCTGAGCCGGGTTCTACTGGAGGTTCTGCTTCCTGTTAAAAGTGAGTTTTCCTTCCCACTGTCACCTCATGCAGCTCAGGATGGGGACTGGATCCAAGTCAAGATTCGATACAATCTTTTGGTTTCCCTTATCTAGGCTATTTTTTATGAATTGGCTCAACATGATGTCTGTGAAGAGCCCTGAGATGACACTGTGATGAAGTGATGCTATATAAATAAAGCTGAATTGAATTGTATTGTGACAGGCCTTTGATCTTAATACTTTAGTTAAGTCCAATGTGCGTACGGTAATTTGTTGTGGAACAATCTGGGAATTCAACAAGGCGAACAACAATACATGGGTGCTTTAAGGTTGAATATGAAGAAAATAAAGTTTGTACTTTAAATGAGATATATCCTGCTTTTAAATCCTCCTTTTAACGTGTAAATCATTAGTTTATTGTCTGTATAAAGCAGAACCGCAATGCTTTGGTCTGAATTCCTGCTTATTCTCGATCCACACACACCTTATAACCCTGTTCTGAGGTGTGTCTCACTCCACACACACCTTATAACCCTGTTCTGAGCTTCGTCTTCAGAGCGACTCGTTTTGGTGCCGTCTCTTTAAATGTG